>QRFJ01006588.1:0-164893 GCA_006176705.1 Cocos nucifera
GTGTATAGTTTTGACTACACTATTACTCAATCTCCTAAGCCATATTGAAACCCTGAGGGTGTTATTGTTTGGCTATAGCATGTTTCATTGTAGAACTGGATTTGCATCAAGATGAAATCATCTACCTCGGTGGTAGAGGAGCAGCCCTATGATGATCATAGGAAATCAAGTCCTAAAGCCCATTAGGCCATGGCAGAGTGAAATAATAGAAAGAATTTTCTATTTAGGTTTTCACATTGCGACTTTTGAATCGAATGATTACACATATGGACAGAAACTAGGAGTTTGACGAGTTTTACCTTTAACCCTTAAATCTAATCGGGGCTCTCAAGATAGAAGAACTTAAAATCACACAAAAGGTAGCTGCACCAAGAGGTTCGGCATTCAGCTCTGAGGAGTTGCCACCATATCTGCTAGATGTCACTTAGTGGATTTTTGGGACAATTAAGAATGATTTAGATGATCGATCATTCTAGCTGTTCGAATCAGAAGAGTTCTGATTCATCGAAAGGAGTTTCAATTGAGATGTCGATGATAGAGGATCATGAACATATCCCCTATATCATACAGAAACTGAACCTAACTGGGTTCAACACAAATAAGGGTTTTAAATTTGGTGATCATCAATTGAAACTGAATCCAGTTCAATTGATCTAAATGAGAATTCAATTAGGTTTTAAGGAAATCGTTGTAGCACTCGATTGAACCTAACGTTTTCTTCTTTTGCATCACAAATAAGTTGATCCTATCTGAGCCAAAGGAGTTTTGTGCTCAATCAGAAGCCCTTCATTATGGTCTGACTGGAGGTTGTCCAAGTCAAAAAAGATTTCTTAATTTTGTAAGGACATTACCCTATCATTTTTTGGTCAACCTACCATTTCTCGTTCTTTAACTTTTGTCCAAAAGTCTACCTTTGACTGGTCAAATATTAGACCATTGACACTTTGACTTTTTATCCATGTGTCAAGCACCTATTGTGAGAGCTGGTGGGGCCTTATCCCCCTGCAAAAACCTGGCAAGAAAGAGGGCGCATGCCACCCTTGCGTGTGCCCAAGTTTGAGAGGCGCCTAGGAGTTCCTTGTTGCGGATAGGGGACTCCATCTCCGTTTTGGATTTCTAAAATTAGAGTTCCTCCTAAGAACCAAACTTTGATCGATTTTACACCCTCTAAGGAGGAATCCAGGGGGGACTCTATTTCCATCCAATCAAATTTAGATCTGATTCATTAAAGAATTATGATTGGTTGGAAGAAGAGGAGTTGGATCAAGTTAGTCTATAAATAAGATCCCTGCGCCCAACTCAAGGAGTAATTTAAAGTGATTGAAAGGAATCATAATTCTCCATGCCCAAGGCCTTTTCTCCTCTCCTCCTCCATGCCAAAGCATCTTCTCCCTCTCCTCTCCATATCCAAAAGAGTTTTTGTTCTTGGTTGGTGCGATCCAAATCAAAAGAAGGCGATTGAAAGCTAGAAGGCATGCACTACTGCATAGATGACTTGTTTGATCTTCAAAAGAAGTTTTGAAGATCCTCCAGATCAGATCCAGATCTAATTTTTAAAGACATGATAGAGAAGAAGAGGATCTCCAGATTCAGCCCAAGTGAATACCGATAGAGGCCAGAAACTTGCATGGCTAGATCCAGAACCTTCCGCTGCATACCGAATCATCAATGGATAATAGGATTATCCACATCAGGATAAATTAAATCTAATTTAATTTATCTAATTTTATTTTAATTTCTAAAATAATAATAATCAGATCTAAAACATCCCAGATCTGATTAGGATCAAAGAAAATTTTTTTTGAAATATATCTCTTGATCCGATCCGATCTGAACGAACTTGGTCCAGAAAATCAGGATTTTCCTTCAATTAGCCCTGGTACATATTGATGTGTGTGGTCCATTCGATGTACAAGCTAGGCCTGGCTATCTCTACTTCATAACTTTTACCAATGATTTCTCACGGTATGGTTTTATGTACCTAATGCATCACAAATCTGATACCTTTGTAAAGTTCAAAGAATTTAGATGTGAAGTAGAGAAGCAAATCAAAAAATTTATAAAGATTCTTCGATTAGATCGAGGAGAAGAATACCTTAGTAGAGAATTTTGGACCTATCTCAAGGATAATGACATAGTCTCATAATGGACACCTCTAGGGATACCTCAGCTCAACGAGATATCCAAAAGAAGGAATCAAACTCTATTAGATATGGTCCGATCTATGATGAGTTTCATGGATCTTTCGATCTTTTTATGGGGACATACGTTGCTTTTTACTATTCATCTTTTAAATCGGCTTTCCTCTAAATCTATTTCCTGCCACACCATTATGAGTTTATGGACATGATAAGAAAACATTTTGCGGTTACCTTAAGATTGGAATTGTTTCCGACTCATGGTTCCAACGATAATAGGCAGACAAGTTAAGAAATTTAGGTAAAGTTAGGCTCGTTTTATAGGATATTCCTTAAGAAATCTTATGGCGATACTATTTTTATCTTTCCAGAGGATGACAATATAATTGTGAGCCACATGCCATTCTTGGGAAAGGGATTTTGTCCAAGATGGAGGTAGTGGGAGGAAGATTGAGCTCAACAGAGGAAAGGTCTCTGAAGAATCGAGGTTCAAGAACCTGATACAATAATGAGCCAGTAAATTTAAGTTACCCTCCTCCACCTCATTAGATCAAATAGGGGTCTTCGTCCTTCAGAAAAGATCTTAAGTATAACTTATAGGAGGCATCTAGAGGGAGCATTCCTTATAGAAGATAGGGATATTAGGAATGATTCCAAAAACCTATCATGAAGATTGATATTTAAATGTAACTTTGAGGAGAAATGGCTGAGGAAGTAATGAAGTTAGAAATTGACTCCATACATTCTAACCAAGAATGATCCTTAGTAGATCCACCTGAAGGTATTGTACCTATTAGGTGTAAATGGATCTATAAAAAAAAAAGGGTTAGATGATAAGGTAGAGACCTATAAGGCAAGGCTGGTGGCAAAAGATTATAGTCAACGTGAAGGCATTAACTATCAAGAGATTTTTTTGTTAGTGGCTTTGCTGAAATTCATTCATACTTTACTTGCAATTGTAGTCTATTATGATTATGAGATGTGGTAGATGGATGTGAAAACTATTTTTTTAAATGGATATCTAGAAGAAGATATCTATATTGAGAAACCTATGGGTTTCACATCTGGTGATAGTGACTACAAAGTCTACAAACTGCAAAGGTCCATTTATGAACTTAAGCAAGCAACCCAGAGTTGGAACACTTGCTTTAATGATGTGATCAAATCATTTAATTTCATCAAAAATGTGGAGCCGTGTGTGTACAAAAAGGTTAGTGAGAGCGCTCTCATGTTCTTCGTATTGTATGTGGATGACATCCTCCTAATTGAAAATGATATTTCCATGCTGACACCGATCAAAGTTTGGTTGTCAAAAGAATTCTCTATGAAAGATCTAGGAGAAGGTTCCAACATTCTTGGTATTAAGGTCTATAGCGATAGATCTAAGAGAATGATAGGACTCTCATAGCAAATGTACATAGAGGAGGTGCTGAAGTATTTCAGCATGAAAAACTCCAAGAGAGGTCTCTTGCCTCTTAGGCATGGCATTCATCTTTTGAAGAAGATGTATCCTGATATACTTGAAGAGATCCAACACATAAGCAAGATTTCTTATGCTTTGGCTATTGAGAGCCTCATGTATGCTATGTTATGTATGCGACTTGATATAGCTCTTACCATGAGTGTTATGAGTAGATATCAGTCAAATCTAGATGAAAAGCACTGGATAGCTGTGAAGAACATCCTTAAGTACTTGAGAAGAGCTAAGGATTTGTTCTTAATTTTTGGAAAAGGTTCGGAGCTAGAAATGGAGGGATACACTGATTCAGACTTCATGTCTGATATCGATGATAGAAGGTCTACATCGGGGTGTATTTTTTTGTGTAATGGTGGATCAGTTAGCTAGAAAAGTTTCAAACAACTAGTCATTACAGATTCGACCATGGAAGTCGAGTACATCGTCGCCTCCAAAGCTACTAAGGAAGCCTTCTGATTCAAAAAATTTGTTGTGGAGCTAGGTGTGATGTCATCAAATGCCATTGTATTGCACTGCGATAATAATGGTGCCATAGCCCTTGCTAAGGAACCCAAGTCTCACTAGAAGTCTAAGCATATTGAATGGCGATTCCACATTATACGTGAATATTCTCAAAACAGTTAGTCGAGGTTGTAGAGAGTCGACTCCGCATACGAATATGGAGTAGATCTACTGATTAAAGCCGTCTTTAGCTAGCAGAAACTTGAAGCTCATCTTGAAAAGATGGGTCTTTAGGTTTATGGCCAATTGGGCTTTAGGTTTAAGGGGAGTTTGTTAGATGTGTTGGGGGGCCCCCCCTTAGGGAAAAAAAGGCCCCAAAATTATTTGGGGGGGGGTTGGAATGGGGCATTTATTTTTTCATAACTTTATATTTGAACTTATTAAACTTTATTAATTAAAATGGATTGTTTTCTTATTTTTCAGTCATGTTTATGATTCATGATTTATCCTAAGGAAATTTAACAAAGATGATTTTGCAAATTCTCAAAGTATTGAGAATTTGAAGGACATACACTTATCAGTGGATTAATTTCTAAATTGCTCCCGATTGGGAGGATCATCATTGGAGGATGGGTGATTTAATCTATTAGATCGGTGCTATGATCACCTCCTTCATAGGCAGATGAGGTCTTGAGTCTATAGGTTGTTGGTGACACTAGGATGATAATGCAGTGGGATGATGTTAGAGAATAATTTGCACAGACATGACCATTTTATGAGGAAATCTATTTGGATATCTACTCACTTGATTAGTGTTATTCTCGATGCTATAGTTTGGTATGACTAGTTCTTTGATCGGTGGCTGCATTGGCTATTTTGCAGCGAGACTACTGTAGGTTTGACACACATCTTACCTTTTGAATCCCCTCATACACATTTGGGCCCTTGCTGGATGGTCTGGCCATATACGTGGTAACATACAACACACAGAGATTACCACTATTAAGAGTTAGGGACGTAGGTTAGAGATAGAATTTCTATCGCATCTTTGCTGCAACAAAAACGTAATAAGCTCCTTATGTGATTCTGCAAGTCTATCCAATCCCTTATGAGTCCATGTCTTCAAGAAAAATGGCAAATGTGCTAACCAGTCCTTACCCGTATTAGTAGGCTATTGAGAGAAGAACAACCCTGCAGATATTAGCCCTTGGTATTCACATTTGATGGTGTGTGGTCATTCGATGTACAAGTTCGGAGGTTGCTATCTCTACTTCATAACGTTTTACAATCTGATTCTTCACTATGGTATGATTTTCTACTGTAATCCTAATGCATCACATCTCAATCTTGATACCCTTTGTAAAGTTCAAAGAATTCGAGATGTGCAAGTAGAGAATTCAAATCAAAAAATCCATAAAGATTCTTCGATCAGATCGAGGAGAAGAATACCTTAGTAGAGAATTTTGGACCTATCTCAAGGATAACGACATAGTCTCACAATGGACACCTCTAGGATGCCTTGAGGTTCAGCTCAAACGAGATATCCAAAAGAAGAAAATCAAACTCTAATTAGCATATGGTCCGAATCTCATGAATGGAGTTTCATGGATCTTTCGATCTTTTTATGGGGACATGCATTGCTTTTTACTATTCATCTTTTAAATTGGCTTCCCTCTAAATCTGTTCCTGCCATACCATATGAGTTATGACAAGGTAAGAAACCATCTTTTGGGTACCTTAAGATTTGGAATTGTCCAGCTCATGTCAAACGATAATAGGCACACAAATTAGAGGAATAAGGTCAGTTTAGGGCTCGGTTTATAGGATATACTAAAAATCTATGGGATTACTATTTTTTTATCTTTCTAGGAGGATGATAATATGGATTATTGAACACATCATGCCATCTTCTTGAAAAGGAGTTTGTCCAAGATGGAAGGTAAGTGGGAGGAAAGATTTTGAGGCTCAAGAGAAGGTCTCTGAAGAGCATCGAGTCCAAGAACCTGAACCCAATAATGAGCTAGTAAATTTACGTACCTCCTCCACCTCGCTAGATCCAAAATAGGGTCTTCCATCTCCAGAAAGATACTTAAGTAGTACTTATAGAGCATCTAGAGGAGCATTCTTTTGTAGAAGATAGGGATATCAGGAATGATTCCAAAACCTATCATGAAGTGATATTAAATGTAAACTCTGAGAAATGGATGGAAGTAATGAAGTTAGAAATTGACTTCATACATTCTAACCAAGAATGATCCTTAGTAGATCCACCTGAAGGTATTGTACCTATTAGGTGTAAATGGATCTATAAGAAAAAAAGGGTTAGATTGATAAGGGTGAGAACCTATAAGGTAAGGCTTGGGTGGCAAAAAGATTTATTAGTCAACGTAAAAGGCGATTAACTATTCAAGGAGATTTTTTTCGTCTAGGTGGCTTTTGCTGAAATCCATTCATACTTGCAATTATAGCTTATTATGATCATGAGATTTGATAGATGGATGTGAAAACTATCTTTTTAAAAGGATATCTAGAAGAAGATATCTATATTGAGCAACCTATGGATTTCACATCTAATGATAGTGATCACAAAGTCTACAAGTTGCAAAGATCCATTTATTAACTTAAGTAAGCATCCCAGAGTTGGAACACTCGCTTTAATGATGTGAGTCAAATCATTTGATTTATCCATCAAAATTGAAGGAGCCATGTTGTGTGCAAAAGAGTTATGAGAGCGCTCTCATGTTCCTCGTATTGTATGTGGATGACATCCTCCTAATTGAGAATGATATTTCTATGCTGACATCGATCAAAGTTTGGTTGTCAAAAGAATTCTTTATGAAAGACTTAGGAGAAGCTTCCAACATTCTTGGTATTAAGGTCTATAGGGATAGATCTAAGAGAATGATAGGACTGTCACCGCAAATGTACATAGAGGAGGTGCTGAAGCATTTCAGCATGGAAAAACTCCAAGTGAGGTCTCTTGCCTCTTAGGCATGGCATTCATCTTTTGAAGAAGATGTGTCCTGATATACCTGAAGAGATCCAACACATAAGAAAGATTTCTTATGCTTCGGCTATAGGAAGCCTCATATATGCTATGCTATGTATGCAACTTGATATAGCTCTTACCGTGAGTGTTATGAGTAGATATCAGTCAAATTCAGATGAAGAGCACTGGATAGCTATGAAGAACATCCTTAAGTACTTGAGAAGTGCTTAAGGATTTTTCTTTAATTTTGAAAAAAGGTTCCGAGCTAAAAATGGAAGGATACACTGATTCAGACTTCATGTCTGATATCGATGATAGAAGGTCTACATTGGGGTGTATTTTTTTGTGTAATGGTAGATCAGTTAGCTGGAAAAGTTTCAAACAACTAGTCATTACAGATTCGACCATGGAAGTTGAGTACATTGCCGCCTCCAAAGCTACTAAGGAAGCCTTCTGATTCAAAAAAATTGTTGTGAGCTAGTGTGTGAGTGTCATCAAATTGCCATTGCATTGCACTACGATAATAAACGGTGCCGTTAGGCCCTTGCTAAGGAACCCCAAGTTCTCACCAAAAGTTCTAAGCTAAATTGAACGGCGATTCCACATTATACGGTGAAATATCTCAAGAAGCAGTTCGTCGAGTGTTAGAAGTGACTCCTGCATTAGTAATATCGGAGATCTTACTGATAAAGCCTCTTAGCTAAGAGAAGACTGAAACTCATCTTATAAAAAATGGGTTCTTAGGTTTTAATGGCAAATGGCTTGTAGTTAAGTTTGGGAGTTTATTACATGTGTGCCCAGAAGCCAATTATTGGTTTGATGCATTTTATTTTTGAAACTTGTATTTGAACTTTTAAAACTTTTATTATTAATAAAGGATGTTCTTATTTTCAGCCATGTTTATGTGTTCATGATTTATCCTAGAAATTAACAAAGATGATTTTGCAAATTCTCAAAGTATTGAGAATTTGAGACATACACTATCAGTGGTTAATTTCTAAAATGCTTTGCCGATCGTGAGAGATCATCATGAAGGGATAGTGATTAATTCTAGTTAGATCGTGTGCATGATCACCTCCTTCACAGGCAGATGAGTCTCGAGTCTATAGTGTGGTGACACTAGAATGATAATGCAGGTGGTTGTTAGAGAACAACTTGCATTAAGCATGACCGTTGTGAGAAATTATTTGGATATCTACTCACTCGTTTGTGGTATTCTCGATGCTATAGTGGTTGACGTAGTTCTTTGACTCGGTGTGTGCATTGCTAGTTTGCAGTTGAGGGCTACTGTAGTTTGACTACACATCTACTTGATCCCTACCATTTGGATCCTTTGCTATGTATATTTGCTATAGTGGGGTCAGGTTCACTATTAAGAGTAGGATGTAGTTAGATAGAATCTATCGATCTTAGTAGAAAAAGCGTAGTCCTATGTGATTCATGAGACCAAGTTCAGTAAGTCTTGGGCCAAAGCAAGAGTGAATTCTGAAAAGAAGTTTCCACGAGATTCATAAGAGAAACTTCAAGTCGAGGCCAAATTTGTAATGACTGATGATGGGATTTTGATGAGTATCCCATGACCTCCATTTTACAAGTCGGGAACATACAGTTAGAAGGATTTGAATCATATATATTAATTGTACCTGGAGATTCATACTTTCATTCTATTTGATTGCCACGTTATACTGCTTGTGTCACTGGTGTGATTGTTGAAACCCACGAGCATCATTTTGATGATTCAATTGTTTTAACGATGGGTAGTATTGAAATATCCAACCCCATAGAGAGGAGTTCGATAATATTATGATGAGAGAATTCATAATGTGTCTCTAATCAGATAGAATAGAACCTATGGAATTATGTACAATAGAGATTTTTGTCTGATCCGATGATTGATTAATGATTATGAATCATTAAGGGTATAATTATCCAATACTAATTGATAAATTAACTTAAGAAGGATAACAATTAGTAATTTGATTACTAATTAGGCATTAATTTATTGAGCAATATGCTTTTAGATCAAGTCTTAATTGAATTTGGCTTTCAGTTTGGAGTTGAATTGGATTTGGTTTATTTAGGTATGAGATAACTCAATTTGCCAATGAATCAATTTATTTGATCGAAATTTTGGATTCAATTAAATTTTAATTGGATCTAGAATTTTAATTGATTAGAGGACCTTAATAGATTAGGTTCAATCAGGTGTTGGGTCAAACCAAATTAACTTTTGGTTTTGAGTCCAATCCAAAAAAACTAGATCCATTTTGTGAAGGACGTCTTCCAATGCGCCACCCATTACCATGCCCATTTTTCTTTCCTTCATGCAAATTTTTAAATCGTTGCTTTGAGGTTTTTTGCATGTTTTTCCATCTCTGGTTGACCACTTATTCTCTTTTTGATATGGATAAGTTTTGGTTTAAAATCTAAAATTTAATTTTTGAAGTTTTAGATAGAGTTATGACTCTATTAAGGTGCCACCCTTGAAAAAGATCCATCTTTGGATGCCTCGTAGGGTGTTTTTTGAAATTTAAGAAAAAAATTTGGCGACGAGTGAGAGAGGGACTTCTATGGCATTTCCTTCCAAGTTTGAGGAAAAACTCTAAATGTACAAGGCAGTGGGACTCCATAGGAAGAAAGCTGCACTACTACTGCCTTCTTCTACCTCCACTACTCTCTTCGACTAAGATCATCTTTTAGAATCTGAAGAAGGATCAAATCAATCATTCAAAAGATCATTCTCTACAAGGAATGCTAGCACCCTTGAAGAGATAGGACAAGCCTCGATCAGATTAAAACTCATTTGGATACCTGGTTAAGAGGTCGAGAACTTTCAAGTTTTTTAATCATCGGTGTTTGGATCGCTGGTACCTCTCAATCCACACTTCGTTGGGACGAGAAAGAAGAACTGACACAGAGATGTTCGGCATCTAGAAGCTTAAGTGAAACTAGAGAGAGAAGGTAGAGAGGTTTTAGAAAAAAAAGATCAATTGTATTTTACTTTATTATAAAGATACAATACCTAGGTTTATATATCCTAAGATTTTTGCTATACCACATGAACCCTAATAAACCCAAATTCCAACTAAAAAAAACTCTCCTAGGCTAATCCAATACATGAAAGCACTCACTGAGCCCATGTACAATATGTCTCAACTGCTCTCATCTTCTGGATCTGGACCCGACCCATACATGAGTTAGCCTCCTTAAGATCTTATTGATTCAGACCTTAAGACCCTAGGATAAAAGTCTATCCTGGACCCAAACAAAAAATCCCGTCCAGTTCTATTTGCCACCATCGAGCCGACTCTCTCAGTAGCCAAGCTAGCTCGATTGTATCTTGGCCCCAAACCCTACTTCTGTCTACCTAAGATAGCGGCTTACTGCACCCCGGAGGTTGGCTCAATTCTTAGTCCAAGCTGGCTCGACCGCAGTATACGAGCAGCTTTCGCTTTGTATGTCAATCCCTTATCTTGGCTGATTCTTCTTCTGGCTTGATCAGTTCATGCTCCATCTTGGCCTATATTTTGTGCACCTACCAAGCCCTCACATCTGAACCTCGAGCCCATGGAGGACTTACATGCGCCTTCATCTAGGACAACTCCTTATCCTAAGCCTGAGAACTCATACCTATCCTAGTCTCTTGGAGCCCAACAATTCTTGGGCTCCTCCTATGCCTTTAAGACTTGGGAAGCTACTACATCCAAATCCTACAAAATCTCCATCTTGGTGCGCCTTAACCTTGGCACACTTGTGATATTGTTCTTGCACGAACCAAACTATCGATGTACGTCCTGACAGCTACTTGTGCACCACCTTGCCACCGCTATTTCTTCTTAGCTGCTGAGCTTCTTTGAGGCCTTTGGTGATGACCACCTCTACCATTTGAAGATTCTTGGCTTGCCTTCTATGCCACACCCTTGAAGTTATAAGCATTCCTTTTCTTGGTAGCCGTATCAAACATTCCTGGACATTTTTGAGAGAATTTTACAGGGCAATTCCTTGCCGACGCTTGCTGTATTATCCTAACATAGTTCTTTCTCAGAACTTTGGCCTGTCCTCCGTACATGGTTGTTCTATCTGGAACCTATGCATTCTCCAATGTTGGTGCTATGATATTGATCTTCCTGTCACTCCTCCGGCTTTGAACTCGTTGTCAATCTCTCTCCATCTTATGGAAGCCACCGCTATTCGGTGCTCCATCTGAAATAAATGTCCTCGTAATACCATAGGAAGTTGATCTATAATCGATCCTCAAGACAACCACCTCAACATTGCGACTGCTGAGCCTTTGCCGCTGCGGCGCTGGACACCGTCGCCTGTCCTTCAAACCTCACACTCTACAGATCTGTTCCAAAATAGTCTTAGATATTCACACCCCACGGCTCTCTGTAACTACAAAAAGCTCATCTGACTCTTCACTATGTTAGTGACTGAATTTGATGAAAAATCTGATTTTCTTCTCCCTTGCACTACTTTTCAAAGTGGGACATTCTCGCTTAAAAAGTGCCCTACAATTCACCATACTAAAGCATCTCTTGGACCTCTGCTGCTCCTTCGCTGAACCTTTCTTCTTTTCTTGCTTGGCCTCTCTTAAAATCTTGAGGACCCTCCTGGAAGACCTTCTGTCATTATCCATTTCCATTGCCGTTGGACCTTTAGCCACTGATACGATCTTCTCAGTACACCAGTGTCTCCTTTCCATACGAGCAGTGTAGGTTACCAATGGATCGAAGCTCCTGGATAGCGAACATAGCAGCAATTATACTTTATCTTTCTTTTCGAGATCCCACCTCAATGTTGAGCAAATTCATGCTCACTTTCGAACCGTTGAAGTATGCTCCACAACATCCTTTATCCCTCTTGCATCAAAAGCTATACGTTGCTTTTTCATGCCATTCAACTTGTGCACATTGTTTTTCTTCATGTACAACTGATAGAACTCTCAAACACAAATTCTGGTGTCTTCTCCTCCAACATGCCATACGCGTACCTCATTTTGTCAACAAGCCCTAAATCATGCACACATGCCTTTTCCTTCAAGGACACTCACTCCTTTGTCATCTCTCCAGCCTATCTTCAAGACTGAATTCCAGTTCTTCATAGCTGAACTTAGCAGTTCTCCATCCGAAATACTTTCCATATTGAAAAATTTTTTTTTTCATCAAACTTCTCAAAATCCACCTCAACCGCTATTTGTTTCATGATTATATGAATTCCAAAATAGTAAATAGGTAATT
This sequence comes from Cocos nucifera, assembly GCA_006176705.1. Taxonomy (NCBI): domain Eukaryota; kingdom Viridiplantae; phylum Streptophyta; class Magnoliopsida; order Arecales; family Arecaceae; genus Cocos; species Cocos nucifera. The sequence goes on from QRFJ01006588.1 coordinate 12,286, forward strand.
TTAAAAAAACCTTATTAGAGATGATGGACGATTATATGCAAGCTCTGTGATCTCTTTCTATCTCAGTGAAGCCTTAAGAAAGCCCTTAGACATCTTGAACCTTGCTGCTGATCTATGCTGAAACGCTTGATCTTCTTCCTCCTTTCACACTTCTATAGGTCTTTGATACTACTTATTGGATTTTGGTAACCTCTCTAATACCAATTGCTTTGGAGAGAAGAAGAACAAAGTTGTATGGGCCAGCACCTAGAAACTTAAAGTTGAATCAAAGAGAGAAGTAGTGAGAGAGGTTTTAGGGACAAAAGCTCAATTGTATTCCACTCTATGTAAAGAACAATACCTGAATTTATATAATCCTTAGGAATTTTTGCATATTAAACCATTATAAACCTTTAAAAACCCAAACCTCAGTTCAAAAAACTCTGTGCTAAGGCTAATTCAATGACATGGAAAGCACTCACCAGCCCATGTAATATTTTACTGATAGGAAAAATCCTATTTTCCCAACACAGGATCATTCAGATCTGATTGGATCTGAAGAAATATTTTAAAATTTTTTTCTATGATCCTAATCAGATCTGAGATATTTTAGATTATTGATCTTAAGGATCTGATATTAAAAAAATATAGAAAATAAAATTAATCTAATTTTAATTTATATCTTATTTTGGGTAATAAGATTATCCTATTATGATGACCTAATTGATCCTGAGTTCTGGAAGAGCCCACGCACACGCCTAGGCTCTATCGGTGTTCACTCGAGCAGGATCTGAAGATTTGTCCTTGTTAATTATCTTTTCAAAAGTTAGATCTAAGATCAATTCTTGAAGTTCTTTCAAAACTTTTTTTGAAGAAGCAGCATTCGTCTCTTTCAGGCAGTTGCTACCTTTCTTCCTGATCTAGGCGCCTTTCTTCCTTTGGATGATTACTTGAACCTGTTGCCCAACTCCGTTGTGCATTGGAGAGGGAGAGAGAGGATCAGTGTTGATGGGGGCATGGAAGATTATAGCAGAGGTTGCCTTGGCATAGAAATTATGCAAGAGTTCAAACCCTAGGCGCATAGATAGGGTTTGAACATACCTGCTGCGCCATGTAGTTGCAACATTATCCCGACAGATCAGAGGTCTTATTCAATCAGATCGTAAATTTTTGATTGATTGGGTGAGTATCATCTGATCCAATCAGATAAGAATTTCCTCAAAATCCACATGTTGGTGCGCAAGGACTTGGATAAAAGCAAAAAGTCTTTGGTGCCTAGGTAGTTCAATTCCCATCAAAGAACCCTGGAAGTCCCCAATTATATTGGACACCATCACTTATCCATATGGGGCGTTATGCCTAGGATGTTGTGCACCCTCTCTCTTACCTCTTATAGTAGGGGACAAAGAGCCCCAGGTGCCTTCAACATATTGGTGTGCATGACACATGGCCCATGTCCAAAGTGTCGAAGGTCAACTATTGACCTATATCCAAAAACAAGGAATTAGCAGAATGGACTGGAATTGCAGGTGTTTATCCTTAAATTCCACCTAATGAATTAAAGATAATCTTTTCTAAGTCTGGACAAAACCCAGTTAGACTAAGACAAGGTTCGAGTGAGTCTAAATAAATTTGGCTCAGCCGAGATGAACCAAAATGATTACTAAAGGAGAATGTTAGGCTCAATCATGTGCTAGCATGATTTTTTGAACTCTATGTGGAATCTAATCAAATAAATTAAACTAGATTAGTCCAATGATGACATCTAAATCCAAACTCTTATTTGTGTAATCTAGTTAGATTCAGTTTCATATAGTAATGAGATATGTCGCGATCTCTATCATCGACATCATTGAAACACCTTTTGATGGACCAGAATTTTTTTGATTCATATATTTAGAGATGAACGGATCATCTAAATCATTCTATTTGCTCCTAAAATCCATCAGTGATATCTTAGCAGTATATGATGACAACACCATCAGGACAAAAAGCAAACTTCTCGCATGCAGCTACCTTGTATGATTGGGTTCTTCGTATCTTGAGTCTCTGATAGACTCAGGGTTAGGGTGAACTCATCAAACCCCAATAGTCCATATCATATGAATTAATCATTCAGTATCGGAGTCAATGTAAAACTCTAAAGAAAACTCTTTCTATTATCTTCACGTCTTACATGGCCATGAGCTTAAGGACTCAATCTCATTGATGTCATAGGGCTGCTCCCTCATACTGATCAAGATAGATAGGATCCTCTAATTTGGTGCAATTCCAATCGGTAACAATGAACATGCTATAGCCAACATACACCTCAGGATTCCAAATGGGCTAGAAGACCAAGTTATGGTATAGTCAACTAACAACATCTTCAAGATGGAACATTTATCTAGTGTACCTCAGTTAAAGAAACCAGACACACCACTACGGCATCGAGTCCAGTCCATCGATGCAGGAAGATAGACTTTTCTTATGACTGCTCGATAGGTGATCCACGCTTAGTGCCCTTGTTCATCTAACGACAGTTACCATATACTCTTACTCTGGTTCTCACACCGTAGATCTCAAGATACATCTAATCCTAAAGAAAGCGATCATTTATACGTAATCTTTCAGATCGATCACCATCCTCATATGATTCCTACGATCGAAAAGCTATTTATGAGTTAATTATGAAAAATTTATATCTGTAAATTTTAACTCTTGAAAAATATGAATTATCATTATCATTAACTGAAATGAGTATCACAGACACTTTAAATATATATTATGATAGAAATAATTCTTTTATTATTTATAGTCAAAATTATAAAATTATCCTCAGAAGTGTATTACAAGTGTTCTAGCGCATTCTGACTCTAAACATACATCTAACAAACTCTCACTTGACCTAAAAGCCAATTATTGGCTATAATCAATAAGTTCCAATCTTTTCAAAGGTGGGGCTTCGATCTTTCTATGTGGCTCAATGGTTTTATCAATGGATCAGCCACATTATCTGTAGTGGTGGGAAACTTTTTTCTCTTGACCTCAACGTATCCTTCTCAAGGTAATCGACGGAATGAGTTGTTATCGGCAATTCGATGGCTGCTTGGATTTTGGTGAGCCCTTAGCTTCGCTTAGCTAGGGGCTTATGGCCGCGTCATTGTTGTCGCAGTATAAAAGGGACGATATCTGAATGCATCACTCCAAGCTCTGCCAGAAACTTTTATACTAGATAACACCTTCCTTTGCAGCTCCAATGCGAGCGATGTACTCTTGCTTCTATTGGTGGATCTGCTATCACCATCTACTTGAAACTCTTTCCAACTGATAGCGTCTTATCATTTATAAAAAATAGACTTTTCAGATGTTCAGACTTTTGATCAGTCTATGTCGAACAAAAAAATCTGAGTCTGTAACCCTTGGACCCTGGATTCTCGTATTACCAAAGATCAAAAATATAATTCTTAGTCCTTTCTCAATACTTAAGGAATACATTTCACGAAGTCCAGTTGCCTCTTTACTTTGATTTGATTGATAACCTACTATGACACTCATTAGCATGGGCAATATCAGATCGTGTACATTGCATGGGCATACATGAGGGCTCCCTATTGCTGAAGCATAAGAATCTTGTTCATGCATTTCAATCTCCTCAGGGCGTGGATTAGGCACCATCTTCTTAAGAGAGTGAAGCCATGTCTGAAAGGATACTAAATCCCTCTTGGAGTTTTTTCTATTACTAAACCTCTTCAGCACCTCCTGTTATGTATATGTTTCTATGAAGATTCCCAGCATTTATTGAAGAAATTAGATTCTAGGTTTCACGGGTAGATCTTAAAAATTTTTTCAGATCATAAGCAAAAGATAATAAATAAATTAAATAGTTATTTTAAATAAATATGTAAGCACCATAGATCTAAGATCTATTACATGATCGAGGTATGATTTAAATTAAAAATTAAAATCAATAAGAAAGAAAAAGTCGATCAAATCAACCTAGATCTACACTACATTTCAATATGCAGGTATGAAGTTAATAAATTAGATCATTACCTGAGCAAATTAGATGTTTTAACTTACTGATCTGAAACTTGAGGATGTAAAGTTCTACGAGCCGTTATATGTGTCCGACCTCTTAGGAGTTGTCCATACGAGCCCACGAACACGATCAGAGATCGTGTTATGCAGAAGTATCAACACAGTATGCTAGCACTATGCAATCTCTCTTGACGGTTCATCGAATGCTTTCTTCTTTCAAAACTTGGCACTCCAAAAGTACCCACAAGAAAGAGAAAAAGATTTTGATGCTGAGACACCTCTCAAAAGCTCACAAAATGGAAGGAAGAGATTTGGAACAAAAACCCTAGAAGAAGACCCTCTTCTTCTTCTTTGTTCTTTTTCTAGACACCTTGATTTGTATTTTCAATATCTACATGACCTAGTGAATTTTCTTTGACTTTTCTATACCAGAGAGGCCTCTCAAATGTCTACAATCCATAAAAATTTTAGCTAAATTTTTTTTTTAAGTGAAGAGATATGCAGAGTCCAAGTTAGGTCAAAAACCTAGACTAGGAAGGACCAAACAAGGAAAGTTGTTAGGCCCTTTTTTTTTTGTTGTGGACCAGCAAGGGGGGTGCACAAAAAAAATGTCCTCTTTTACCATGAAAATCAAAGAAAATAAAGAATGATGGGTTGGCACACTTATGGGAAAAGTTTTGGTTGACAAGGATTCTATCTTATAGAATCCTTAAGCAAAACTAATTTCCCTTTTGACTTGGTCTTCCAACAAACTTCCATATGAGAAAAAGGAAGAGAGAAGGGAGGCATGAGAAACCTTGGGCATGGAGATTATTCATGTAAAAATACAAAGATAAAAGGGTGGGGCGTGAGGATTAGGTGGCATAAGGAATTGGGAGTCCTAGTCACACTAGGACTCCTATTTTGACTTGGACAAATATGATCTTTTAACCAAATAAAATAAGAGTAAACCAATCCAATTAAATAAGATCCTAATCCATTTAAAGATTTAATTAAATTAGATTTAATTTTAATTTAATTTTTTAATCAAATTAGAAAATTGGGTTGACCCTAGTCCTAGTTAGACTAGGACTAGTACTTCATTGCACTTGACTTATCCAATATGTCAATTGGACTTGATCCAATCAAGTATAAACCATATATAATTAAATCATATTTAATTAGACTTAATCTCAACCTTCTGACTTAATCAAATTAAGGTAATTGTAATTGAAGTGCTAATTGATCCTCCTGCAATACTTGCACTAGGTCAAACATCAATCTTATTGATCGTTTAATCCTAAAGTGATTCTAAATCGCTGATCAACCATCCGATCGGAATGTGAACTCTAATATATGTGACCTCATAGGTCCAAACCTAAATCGATAGTATAGAAATAATTTTCTATAAATCAGAATGTGAACTCTAATATATGTGACCTATCCAGCAATGATCCCTGACGGCTGGATAGGTCAAAATAGAACACCATCCTTAGAACCCATATGAATATAGTTTCCATATAATTCATCCCCTTGACCATAATGCTCGTAGGACACCTCAGAGTTTAACTATCAACTCTGATCAGGTTGTCCATAGTGTATTTCAAAATATCAAATCCATCTGATGGATTATCTTGGCTAAGGTTTTGCTATATTGAAATATAGTGATACATTCTTCTCCAACTCTTGGAGTGGTCAATTCCATCTTGATCACACTCCAACTTTGCAAGTACTTGACTATGCCCAGAAGCCTTTCTTTGCCAAATTAAAAATTTAGTTAGTCCGATACCAAAGCACAGTGAGTTGCTTGCAAGTCACTGAGGTGATCTCAGGTCTAAGGGATACTTATACCTATATCCCATTAGAGACATTCTCGACAGTAGAATGCTCTGAAGTTGGTCACGTTCAATGATGATGTACCCATACATCTCATCTGTATGTCATACCTGTATCTCTACACTCCTTGATTAAGAGGACAACCAACCTATATGGCATATAGTGACCTATGCTCGATAGACGCTGTCGTCCTAATTAACAATCTATCATTTGGTCATAAATAAATTTAAGGACTAATCAATAAATTCTCTCTTTATCGAAACTAAATAGTCCTAAGGACTTCATCATAATAATGATGTTCATTAGAAGATGTAAATTTATGATGAAAAAGATGCTAAAATATTTTTTATTAATTAATAAATTAGTTATAATATCTTAATCATCAACAGACTGATGATTGACTTTGGGATATAATTTCCAACAACACTCACTTGTCCTAAAGCCACTCGGCATAATATCTAATATCTATCTTTGACTTATGGTTGGCGAACTCCTTGATTGCCAGGGCTTTAGTGAAGGGGTCGTCTAGGTTCTTCTTTCCATCGATCTTCTGAAGGTCGATGTCTCCACGATCCACGATCTCATGGACCAAATGAAAGTGGCATAGAATATATTTTGTCTGCTGGTGTGCCTTCGGTTTCTTTGCTTGAGCTATGGCACCAGTGCTGTTGCAGTAGAGCAGAACTGGACCATCAATAGAGGGTGCTACTCCAAGCTCGGTAATGAACTTCCTCAGCCACACAGCTTTTTTTGCTGTATCTGATGTTGCCATGTACTTTGCTTCGCAAATAGAGTCAGCCATTATATGCTGCTTGGAACTTTTCAGTAGATGGCTCCACCATTTAGAGTCAAGATATACCCCGACATACTTTTACTATCATCATGGTCAGATTGAAAGCTGGAGTCTGTAAACTCTACATGCTTCAAATCTGACTCACCATAAACCAATCATTGTTTCTTAGTATTTCTCAAATACTTAAGGATGGTTTTAACCATCTTTCAGTGATTTTCTTCAGGGTCAGACTGGTATCTACTTACTATTCCTAGTGAGTATGCCACGTCTAATCTCGTATATGTCATTGCATACATAATAGATCCCACTGTCGAAGCATATAAAATTTTAGTTATATGCTCTCTCTCTTCAGGAGTTATTAGACAATCCTTCTTAAAGAGAAAAATTTCTTGGCCTATCGGAAGATAGCTCTTTTTAAAATTCTCCATGTTAAATCTTTTCAGCACAATTTCTATATATATGGACTAGGATATACCAAGCATCCTTTTAGATCTTTTCCTATAGATCTTCATCCCTAAAATGTAGGATGCTTCATCCAAGTCCTTCATGGAGAACTGTGATGATAATTAGACTTTTATTCCTTATAGTGCGGGGATGTCATTTCCGAATAAGAGAATGTCATCCATGTACAAAATAAGGAATACCACTGCTGGACCATTTGCCCATTTATAAATGCAGGGTTCTTCTTCGTTCTTAACAAATCCATACATTTTGATCACTTTATCAAAACACATGTTCCAACTCTGAGATGCTTGCTTTAATCCATAAATGGATCTCTAAAACCTATACATCTTGGACTCATCTGTGGATGTGAACCCCTCAAGTTGTATTATATACATCTCTTTGGTTAGCTCTCTATTTAGGAAAGCCATCTTCACATCCATCTGCCAGATCTCATAGTTCAGGTGGGCAGCTATTGCAAGATTATCCGAATGGATTTGAGCATTGCCACTTGAGAGAATATCTCATCATAGTCAATATCATAATATTGATGATACCTCTTGGCAATCAGATGGGCTTTATAGGTCTTCACCTTTCCGTCTATGCCTTTTTTTCTTTTGAATACCCATTTACATCCAATGGATTTAACCCCTTCAGGTGGGTCAACTAATGTCTATACATCATTGGCCTTTATGGACTCCATTTCGAATTTCATAGCCTTAAGCCATTTCTTGGAATCAGGTCTCTGCATAGCATCCATATAGGTGATCAGATCCTCATCATTTTTATCGAGTTCGATGGGATCACCATCCCAAAATAAGAAATCATAGTATCTATCCGATTGATACAGTACTCTATCGAAACACCTTAATGATGCAAGTACACTAGGCTCCAGATTTGATCTAATCAAATTCAATTTTGGTTCAGCTATAGATGTCAGTTTTTCTACCTGTTGAACTTCATTAAGTTTAATATTAGAGGCAATAGTTTCTTCACTAAGGAATTCCTTTTCTAAAAAGGTTGTCCTAAGGCTAACGAACATCTTTTGTTCATCAGCATGGTAGAAATAGTATTCTTTTATCTCTTTTGGGTATCCTATAAATGTGCACTTATCAGATCTAGGTCCAAATTTATCTGTAACTAACCATTTGATATAAGCCAGACACCCCCAAACCCTAAGGTGAGAAAGTGCTGGCTTACGTCCTTTTCATATCCCATATGGAGTCTTAACTACAGACTTACTTAAAATCCTATTTAATAGATAACAAATCAATTTGAGTGCATATCCCCAGAAGGATATCAGCAAGCTGGCAAAATTCATCATGGATCAAACCATATCTAACAGAGTTCGATTCCTCCTTTCAGATACACCATTATGCTGTGGTGTTTCTGTAGGAGTCCATTGAAAGAGAATTCCATTCTCTCCTAGATATGTGAGAAACTCACTGAAAAGGTATCCCCCTCATCGATCAGACCGAAGAGTTTTAATACCCTTTTTAGTTTATTTTTTTACTTTACTTCAGAATCGTTTGAATATTTCAAAAGAACCTAACTTATGTTTCATCAGATAGATATATCCATATCTAGATAGATCATCTATGAAAGTGATGAAGTAGACATATCCATCTTTGGCACTTATGCTCATTGGTCCATATACATTAGTATGTACTAGACCTAAGAGCTCATTGGCTCTCTCATATCTTTTAGTAAAAGATGACTTGGTCATTTTATTAAGAAGACAGGACTCACAGGTTGAAAGTGATTCACAATCACTGACTTCGAGAATTTCCTCTTGAGTCAACCTATTTATCCTGTTCTTATTTATATGACCTAGCCTACAATGCCATAAGTAGATATCTGATATACTATCTAATCTAGGGTGCTTGCTAATAGAATAGACTACATTAACAGATCATGATAACATATATACACCATTATTCAATTATCCATCGAAAGCAGTAACACCATTCATAATGACATTACAAACTCATTTTTTTATTGAAATTTCATAATTGCTCATGGACAAAAGGCCTACAGAAATGATATTTAAAAAGAAATTAGGACAGAAATGACAATCACTATGAACAATGGTATAAGATTCAAATACAAGTTTCAAAATTTTTAAAGCTAGAACTAGAACTAGTCTTCCATCTTCAACGTTCAGGAATCTTTCACCTTGCTCAAATTTTCTACTGACCTACAATCCCTGTAATAAATTACAAATATAGTAAGGGCTATCAGTATCTAATACCCAGTCAGTAATATCATAAATAAAGAAATTATAAGAAGTTATCATATAAATACCTTGCCCAGCAATAGCTTGCTTCTTTCTCTGCCTGTTCGAATCCAGGGAGGCAATGTACTGAGGATAGTTTCTCTTCTAGTGCCCCTACTTCTTGCAAAAGAAGCATTCAGCTTGACTCTTATTGGGTTTGATCTTTTTGGTCTGACCCTGCACTGATGTCCTAGCCTGAACTTGCACCTTCTTTATTTTTTTCTTTTTGTTCTTCTTTTTTTTGCTAAAGGGTCGAGAACCAGAAGACGAATCTTCCACTAAGTTCATCGACTCTTTATAGAGTTGGTGATCCTTCTCAAAGTTCTGAAGTAACCCCAGTAAGCCATGGTAGTTTGCTTCAGACTTTGTCATTCTGTAATGAGTAAGAAAAGGAAGATAGGACTTTGGCAGCGAGTTCAGTATTGTATCTTTTCCAAGTTGTTCATGCAAGAAAAAGTTGAGTTTGCTCAAGCGCTCTATCAGCTCGATCATGTACAGTACATGATCAATAACAGAGGCTCCATCCTATATTCTGGCATTGAAGATAGTGTAACTAGTCTTATGCCTCTCAACGTCATCGGGTGTGCCAAAAGAATCCTCCAATACTTGGAGCATTTCATTTGGCTGAGCTATCTCAAACCTATGACTGAATTCACTGCTCATCGTAGCCAACATAATGTAGTGCACCATGGTTTGGTCATTGAGCCACTTCTGATAAGTGTCTCTGACTGTTCTATGTGCATTGACAGTTGGCTCCTTAGGTGCAGGATCCGTTAAAACATATAGGATCTGTTCATGCTCCAGGATAATCTTCAACTTTTGGTACCAGCTATCAAAGTTGGATCCCACCAACTTATCATTGTCCAATAATGATCAAAGTGATAGAAAAGTGGCCATGTCTGCACTAAGAAAAATTAAAAGCTAATTAGTAATTGATTCATTAAACCTAAAGATTTGGACTTTAATCAAAAGGTTTCTTCCACTATTTTATTTGAATTGGTAGCCTCTACCTCCATTTCGAGAAATTATCCTAATTTCTTAGTGGATACTAGAATCCACATAGACTGCACACGAGCCCATCTTTGGTTGGCCAACCCATGTACATCTAAGGGTATGTTCATAACCAATTATTTCTTCAAATAATTTTTAGTAATTAAATTTCCCTCCAGCCCCGATCAATTGGCTTTGGCCTTCTCAGAAAAGGATCCAGTTAAGTCCAACCATTAATATGACCATACTTAGCCCATCTAACCAATGAATGATCAGACCCAACTTTGGTTGGCCCACCTAACCACCATTTAGAAAGATGTATCAAAGAGATCATATAATGAATGATAATTCCATCAACCGATAAGTAGCAGGCCTTTGGGCCTCCAATGATTATCCAATTGATGGACCCATTATCATCCACTTTAATGGAAGGCTATGATCCAGTTATCATATAACTATTTTATTTTAGGGACCTAATAATTTTAGAGAATTTATTTATAGAAGTGAGTAGGTCAGATTAACCAGCTTGTCATTATCATCCCATTAGCTTCACCAAGTCAGCTTAAGGGAGACCACAAACAGGCTGGTCTAGGAGCACCTAAATCAGTCACAATAATTTATCTAGCTGACATGGGTCAGCTCGAATAGTCAAGTGATTCAATCAAAACATAACCTCACCAAAAGGTCAGGTAAGTTCGATCGGTGGGAGGGTTTGCCAAAGCTTGCCTTAGATACCATCAGAAATGATCAGATAAGTGGACTGCCAATTAAAAACCACCAGTCTGGTTTACCTTAGACCCCAATTGGTTTAATTTATTTCAATTAGATCAACCTAATAGTTCGTGCTAGATCGCATAGCCAAGAATCAAGTCCATCTTGGGTGTTGTTAAAGACATGGACTTGACCAACTATAACTATTAGAATTGATCTAGAGAATCCTTGACCTATCTAAGACAACAATTAATTAGATTTAGTCAATTCTCTAATTAAGTCCATTCTTTAATCTAACCTTAGATCTAACCCAATTAATGGACCTAATCTCCACTAACCCATTTAACCTAATGTGTTATGATTTGTGTCTTAGGATCTTAAATTCACAATCCTAGATCCTAATCAATCAACTTCTTAATTCTCAATTAAGTTTTGGGCTGAGGGTTGGGGTTCAACTTTTCAAAAATAATTTTTATATTTGTAAAATATTTTTACAACATGATTCTATCAACCAAGTTGCATATTTGATTCATAATCAATATGCAAGTAAAATAAACATTAAACTATTTTAGATCTAATCTAAATAGGTTCATGTAATTGAAATAATTTCAATAATAATCAATCATAAATCTTTCTAGATCAAATCTAACGTATTTATGATGATTGAAAGTAAATTAAAATATTTTTAATTAGATCATAAAATCTCTTAGATCTAATCTAAAATTTTATGATCAATATTTTAGATTAGCACGTACTAGGACAACTTATTCACTATAAGGGATAAACCTTACAGCAGGACAATCTTATGGCAGTCTATGCAATCTAAATATTTTATATTTAGATCTAAAACTATTTTAAATTTATTAAATTATAAATAAAATTAGATCAAATCTAATAAATTTATGATTAGAGTCTGATCATCATGAACTAGGACAACCTTTTCACTGTAAGAGGTAAACCTTACAGTAGGACAATCTTATGGCAGTTTGTGAGATCTAAATTTTTTTTAATTTTAGATTTAATAATTAAATTAAAAATTAGATTTAATCTAAAAAATAATCTAAATATGCATGATACCAATTGAAGGAACCAGATCTAGGGTTTCACGGGTAGATCTTGAAACTTTTTCAAGATTATGCAGCGAAAGACTTAAATAAATTAAAAATTTATTTAAATTAATATATAAATATCTAGATCTTAGATCTATTATATGATCAAGATATAATATTAAATTAGAAATTAAAATCAAATAAGAAAGAAAAGGTTGATCAAATCAACCTAGATCTACACTACATCAAATGCAGGTATGAAGTTAATAGATCAGATCTATTACCTAAGCAAATTAGATGTTCTAACTTACTGATTCAGATTTGAGGATGAAGTCACGAGCTGCACAGGCATCCAGTCTCTAGGAGTCAACCACACGAGCCTACGAATACAATCAGAGATCCTGATGCAGGAAATCAGCACAGTATGCTAGCACTATGTTACTCTCTCTTCGATAGTTGATCCAATGCTCCCTTCTTCGAAACTTGGATACTCAAAAATATCAAAAGAAAATAGAAAGATTTGTGATGCTGAGACACCTCTCAAAAGCTCATAACAAGGGAGGAAGAGATCTAGAACAAAAATCCTAGAAGAAGACCCTCTTCTTCTTCTTTGTTCTTTTTCTAGACATCCTGATTTGTGTTTTCAATATCTCCATGACCCAGATGAATTTTTCTTTGATTTTTCTACACCAAAGAGGCCGCTTAATTTTCTACAATCCACAAAAATTTTAGCCAAAAATTTTCTTTTATATAAAGAGATATGCAGAGTCCAAGTTAGGTCAAAAACCTAGACTAGGAAGGATCAAATAAGAGAAGTTGTTGGGGCACCCAACTCTTGGGCGCCCCCACCTTTTTTTCTTGCCATGGATCAGCAAGGGGGGTGCACAAAAAAATATCCTCTTTTACCATGAAAATAAAAGAAAATAAGGAATGATGGACTTGATCCAATAAGCCAATTGGACTTGATCCAATCAAGTCCAAATCAAATCTAATTAAATCATATTTAATTAGACTTAATCTCAACCTTCTAACTTAATTAAATTAAGCCAATTAGCAATTGAATTGCTAATCGATCCTCCTGCAACACTTGTACTAGGTCAAACATCAATCGTATTGATCGTTTAATCCTAAAATGATTCTAAATTGCTGATCAACCATCCGATCGGAACGTGAACTCTAATGTGTGTGACCTCATAGGTTCGAATCTAAGTTGGTAGTATAAAAATAAATTTTTGTATCAATCAAAGTGACCATCTAGTAATGATATCCAATGATCGAATAGGTTGAAAGGTGTAGAACACCATCCTTAGAATCTATGTGAATATAATTTCCATATAATTCATTCCCTTGACCATAATGCTCATAGGATACCTCAGAGTTCAACTGTCAACTCTGATCAGGTTGTCCACATTATATTTTAAAATATCAAATCTATCTGATGGATTACCTTGGCCAAGATTTTGCTATATTGAAATATAGTGATACATTCTTCTCCAACTCTTGGAGTGGTCAATTTCATCTTGATCACACTCCAACTTTGCAAGTACTTGACTATGCCCAGAAGCCTTCCTTTGTTGAATTAAAAATTCAGTTAGTTCGGTACCAAAGTACAGTGAGTTGCTTGCAAGTCACTGAGGTGATCTCAGGTCTAAGGGATACTTATACCTATATCCTATTAGAGACATTCTCAATAGCAAAATGCTCTAGAGTTGGTCATGTTCAATGATGATGTACCCATACATCTCACCTGTATGCCATACCGGTGTCTCCACACTCTTTGGTTAAGAGGACAACCAACCTATATGGCATATAGGGACCTATGCTCAATAGACGCTGTCATTCTAATTAACAGCCTATCATTTGGTCGTGAACAAATTTAAGGACTAATCGATAAATTCTCTCTTTATCCAAACTAAATAGTCCTAAGAACTTCATCACAATAATGGAGTTCATTAGAAGATATAAATTTATGATGAAAAAGATGCCAAAATATTTTTTATTAATTAATAAATTAGTTACAATATCTTAATCATCAACAGGTTGACGATTGACTTTAGGACATAATTTTCAACACCTATTTGGTCTATCCCTATAAACCTTAATTTTCAGAATAAAGGATGTCTTTTCTAGATCTTTCATAGAGAACTCTTTAGACAACCACATTTTGACTGTAGTCAATATGGGAATATTATTTTCAATTAGGAGGATGTCATCCATATACAGTACGAGGAAGACAATAGCGCTCCCACTGATCTTTTTGAAAACATAGATTTTTTATGAATCCAAATGATTTGATTACATCATTAAAACAAGCATTCCGGCTTCGAGATGCTTGCTTAAGTCCATATATGGATCTTTGCAGCTTGCATACTTTGTGATCATTATCACTGGATGTGAAACCTAGCGACTATTCCATATACATATCTTCCTCAAGATATCCATTTTAGAATGCCATTTTTATGTCCATTTGCCATATTTTATAATCAAAATAGGCTGCAATAGTAAGCAATGTGTGGATGGATTTGAGCATAGCTACTGACAAAAAAGTATTCTGATAGTCAATTCCTTCGCACTGACTATATCCTTTCGCTATGAGCTTTGCTTTAAATGTTCTACATTTCTATCGGCACCTATCTTTCTCTTAAAGATCCATCTGCACCCGATAGGTACTATACCTTTAGGTGGATCTACCAAGATCCAGACTTGGTTCGAACGCATTGAGTCAATCCCTGACCTCATTATCTCTAACCATTTCTCAGAGTCGATATCTGATATCGCCTCATCATAAGTTTTGGGATCATCATCATGAACCCCATTTCCTGTGAGGAATATTTTCTCCATGCCTTCTAATATAGTATCTAAGTACCTTTTAGGAGGACGAAAAATTTTACTTGATCTATGAGGTGGAGGAGGTAGCATCTGGGTTGGCTCAATCTGACTGGATTCCGTAGGTTCCTTAGCTCATTTTCCATCAAAGACTTTCTCCTCGAGTCAAATCTATCCTCTGATACCACCATCTAGAATACACTATTTTTCAAAAAAGATGGCGTGTCGACTCACAATCACATTATGATCTTCTAGAAGATAGAAATAATATTCTACTGACTCTTTAGGATATCCTATAAATCGAGCTATAAAGGACCTAGACTCTAATTTATCTACCTATTATCTCTTGACTTGGGTCAGACAACTATAAAATTTTGAGATGACACAGACTTAATTTTTTATCATGCCATATCTCATACGGTATGGTAGGAACGATCTTAGAGGAAATCCTATTTAGTAAATATATAGCGATCATCAGACTATGTCTCCAAAGAAACTCAGAAAGGTTCGTGAAGCTCATCATAGATCGGACCATATTTAATAAGGTCTGATTTCTCCATTCTAAAATCTTACTGAGTTGAGATGTTCCAGGTAGAGTCCATTGAGAGACTATGCCATTATTCTTAAGATAGTTTAGGAATTTCTGACTAAGATATTTGCCTCCTCGATATGATCAAACAACCTTAATGAATTTTTCTATTTATTTTTCTACTTCGAGTCTGAATTTTTTAAACTTTTCAAAAGCTTTAGATTTATCCATACCGAGATAAATCATCGGTAAAGGTGATGAAGTAGACATAATTGCCCCTGATCGGTACATCAAATGGACCGTATACATCAGTATGTACTAGGACAAACAGGTTTATGGCCCTTTCCCCATGTCCTACAAAAGAGAGCTTAGTCATTTTGCCATGAAGGCATGATTTATAAATCGGATATGACTTAAAAATTAATGGACTCAATAGCCCAAATTTCTCCAATTTGTTAACCCTGTCTTTGGCTATATGACCTAGCCTAAGGTGCCATAGAAATCTATCATTTAGACTATCGCTAGGTCGCTTTGATCCTATTGCATTCATGTTTTGCTCGATATTAAAAATAGAAACATCAATATATAACTGGTAGAGACCATTTATAAGGAAACCACTTGCAATTTTATTTCTTTCATAAAGAATATTATAATGGTCCTTAAAAAAACTAATTATATAGCCTTCTTGTATTAAACATGGAACAGAAATCAAATTTTTGCTTGCTGTAGGCACATAAAAATAGTTCCTAAGAACTAAATCTAATCCAGAGGTAATCGCAGAGGGTAGGTTTTCATGGCCACAGTAGCAACTCTTGCTCTAGTCCCGATACGTAGGATCATCTCACCATCCCTCAACCTCCTGCTATCCTCATAATCCTGCATAGAAGTGCACAAGTGAGCACTAGAACCAGAGTTAAGCATTTAACTAGATGTAGAAGAAACCGTAAGATTAGATTCTATAACGAGCATACCTCCAGAAGGATCTGCCTCCTTCTTGTTCTTCAGGCTGGCCAGCTACAAAGGATAGTTCTGCTTCTAATAGTCATCAGTGTTGTAATAAAAATATTTTTTTTTATCGATCTTCTTCTTCGGCTTTGCCTTCTTCTTCTTCCCACCATCCACCTTCTGCTTCTTCACGAACTTTTTCTTCTTTCCAAAAGACTTTCTCTTGAAAGAAGTCCACTTCACAACAAGTACTGAGTTTTTAGAATCTTTTATAGAAAGCTCAGTAGTAACCAGCATGTTCATGAGTTCAGCCAAGGTATTCTAAAGTTTATGCATATGGTAGTTTATGATGAACTATCCATACGCATCAGTCAAGGACTGTAGAATTACGTCAATCTACAGATCCTGATCAAACTTGACACTGAGCCTCTCAAGCTCTTCTAAGTTCTTGATCATCATCAGACAATAATCTTGGACTGACTATCCATCACGCATCTGAGCCTTAAATAGTTTCTTAGTGATTTGATATTTGACTATGCGACTCTATTCATCAAACAACTCTTGCAGGTGAGCTAACATTTGATGGCTAGTCTTAATGTCTTCATATTAGTGCTGGAGCTCATCAGACATCGAGCCTAACATGTAGTATCTGGCTTTGTTATCTTCATCCATCCATTTCTCGAGAGATGCTCTTTGATCAACGGATAGACGGGCTGGTAAGGTGGAAGGATCCTGTTCCAACACATGAGTTAACTTCTCAAAATTCAAAATAATTTTGAAGTTCTAGAGCCAATCCTTGTAGTTGGATCCGATCAGTCTATGGGTATCCAGGATGCGGGCTAGTGGGTTGGACGCAGACATCTTCCTATAGAGTGTCAAAGATTCTAGTTAGATTTTGTAATTAGACTTAATCAATTTATTTAAAAAATTTATTTTTAAATAAATTAGGCTTTCACTGTTTACTCAGATCCCTACACTTCTTTGGTAGAGATGCGAAAATCTTCATGATTATTAATTTTTAGTGGGTGGTGCGGTCCCACCGACTAGCTCATCACCTCACTAAACAGTTATTGGTGATAGGTCAATCGATGAGTGAACAACTCTTGTCCAATAATTTTCTAATCAAGGTGCATCCAAATCTGATATCTAATTCATGAATCTCATCATGTCCGAAATATTAATCCACTCCTTAGTTAAGTCAGATCCATCATTTACATGAATTAATTTCTGATTGGATTTCTCATCGTATCTAAAATATTGAGCCCAACCCATTCTCCAATCCATAGCATCCAATACCTAATAGACATAGTTGCATCTTTTCAGTGCAACTGAACCACTGTATCCAATCGAGAATAATCACTTCCAAAAAGAGCCCGCACATCTACAGTGGTGGAAGATCTTAGACTTAATATTTTCTTAGAAAGATTTAATTTAGGTCTCTTTAAACATAACTTGACTTAGTCATAACAATTATGACTAACCTAGTGGCATGGATTGGCTCGAATTGTTAGCCACCTCAAATCAAAACTGGATCGATGCAAATGGCTAGGTAAGTGAGATCGATGGAAGGGATATGCCATTAATTCGATAAGAATATATTCAGATCGAGTAGCTTCCAATTAAAAATCAGTCGGTCGTATCTACCAAACTTACCTTAGATACCAAAGTATCGAATCAGAATCAATTAGGTTAGCCTACAATCTAGGCTCGAATTGCAAAGCTAAATTAAGTCTTGACTTGATTAAGTCACATCTCAATGTGATTCGATCTTAACCTAGACTTAATCCTATTAGGCTGGTCAAATCTAAGTTTTTTTTAAACCCACCTAACCAACTCTTGATTCAGTTTGATCAACCGCTAGACCTAATTGAGCTACCCAAGTTCGAACCAATTTTATGAATATATCTTAGATATGAAAATTCTTAATTTTTATAT
This sequence comes from Cocos nucifera, assembly GCA_006176705.1. Lineage (NCBI taxonomy): Eukaryota > Viridiplantae > Streptophyta > Magnoliopsida > Arecales > Arecaceae > Cocos > Cocos nucifera. The sequence continues at coordinate 30,594 of QRFJ01006588.1, forward strand.
CTAATTAATTTTATAATTTTAATTTTTGATTAAGTTTTGGGTTCATGAAAAAAATATGTAATAAAATTCTAAGATTTTAGGATCTAAAATTTTGAAGAAAAATAAGTTTTATTTTTGATTAAGAACGAATGTGCAGCACCCTTACACATCATAAGAATACACCATCGAATGGAAGGAAAGGGCCTTTAAATCTTACTTTGTTCTTATGACCGGATGGCCAAGGAGAATATCTTAATCAAAAATATAATTTCTACTATAAAACTAGTTAGATCTAAATCATATATCGCATATACAATTAATGATCTAACTTATATATGTTTTGCATACATCTCATGTATCATAACTAAATTAAACTTGCATGCTTTCAGATCTAATATATCACATATAATATCTAAAAAATAGAATTTAAATTTGATCACATCAAATAAAATTATTCTAGATATTTTATAGAACTATTCTATAACTAGTCTAAGCATGCAACTTTCATATCTCATATAAAAAAAATTAAAATTATATATTTTATTTTCTAGATCTTGTAATAATAATTATAATTTTAGAAATATAAAAATTAAATAAATCTAAAATTATTTTTATTTAAATTAAAAATATGATTATGCTAGACTACACATAGAACTATTCTATGCCAAGTCTAGTCATACATCTCATACATTATAGATCTAAATCTTTCTAATTTTAATTTTTTGATTTTAAATCTAAGCACATCTAATGTGATATTAAAATTTATTAATATCAAATCATAAATAAAAATTAAATTAGATCTAAAATAGATTCGATGAACCATCAACCAGGCTCTGATACCAGTTGAAGAAAAAATTCTATTTTTTCGACATAGGATTGTTCAGATCTAATTGGATCTGAGAAAATATTTTAAAAATTTTTCTATGATCCTAATCAGATCTAAGATATTTTAGATCTAATCCTAAATATCTAATATTAAAGAATAAAAATAAAATAAAATTTAATTTAATTTCATACCTTGTTTTGGGTAATTAGATTATCTTGTGATGATCTTGATTGATCCTGAGGTTCTAGAAGGAGCCATGCACGTGCCTGGCCTCTACCGATGTCCACTTAAACAGGATCTAGAGGTCTTCTCCTTTTGAATCACTTCTTCAAAAATTAGATCTGGATTTGATCTTGAAGTTCTTCAAAACTTCTTTCGAAGAAGCAGCAATCATCTCTTTCAGCGGTGCTGCCTTCTTTCTGATTTGGGTACCTTTCTTCCTTGGATGGTACTTGAACTTGTGCCCAACTCTTTGAGCATAGAGAGGGGAGAGAGAGGATCAGATGGGGTGTGTAAGAGATAGAGAGGCAGCCTTGGGGCATGAAAATTATGCAAGAGTTCTAAATCCCTAGTGCATACAGGGTTTAAATAGATCCTGCTGTGCCATGCAGTGCCACATCATCCCAGCCAATCAGAGGCCTTTATTCAATCAGATCTAAATCTGATTGATGGGATGATGTCATCTGATCCAATTAGATGAGAGTCCATCAAAAATTTTTATAGGTGGCACCAAGACTGGAAAGCAAAAGTCTTTGGCGCCTAGGTATTTAATCCCATCAAGAAACCCTGGAGTCCCATTTGTATGGGACTCCATCTCTTATCCATATGGGGTGCATGCCTAGGGTGGCATGCACCCTCTCTCTTGCCTCTTTTAGTAGGAGGACAAGAGCCCCAAGTGCTCTCCTATTGGCACATGACATATGGCCCTATATCCAAGTGTCCAGGGTCAACTATTGACCTATATTTAAAAACAGAAATTAGCAGGTGACAGAAATTGGTAGGTATTGTCTTAAATCTATCTAATAAATTAAGATAATCCTTTTTTGATCTGAACAAGCTCCAATCAGACTAAGACAAGGTTCCTAAGTGAGCCTAAATAAATTTGACTCAGTCGAGATGAACCAAAATGATTATAAAAGAAGAATGTTAGGCTCAATCATGTGCTAGCATAATTTTTTTAAACCTAATTGGATCTAATCCAAATTAATTGAACTAGATTAGTCCAATTGATGATATCAGACCCAAACCCTTATTTATATAATCCAGTTAAGTTTAGTTCTTTATGATCATGAGATATATCATGATCTCTATTATCGACATCATCAAAATACCTTTCGATGGACCAAAATTTTTCTGATTCATACAATTAGTATGAATGATCATCTAAATCATTCTAATTGCTCCTAAAATCCACCAGTGACACCTAGAAGTATATGGTGGCAATCCATCAGAACCGAAAGTGAACATCTTGGTGTAGCTACTTGCATGATTGGATTCTTCTATCTTGAGCCCTGATAGGATTAGGGTTAAGGTGAACTTGTCAAACCCAACATCTGTCATATGAATTAATCATTCAATTCAAGTCCAATGTGAAACTCTAATAGATACTCTTTCTATCATCTTTACTTTGCCATGGCCATAGGCTTAAGAACTAAATCTCATGATTATTATAGGGTTGCTCCTCATCTACTGAGGTAGATAGATTTCTTATTGGTGCAATCCAATTTCTATAATGAACATGTTATAGCCAACATACATCTCAGGGTTCCAAATGGCTGGGAGATCAAATTATGATGTAGTCAAACTATAACACCCTCAAGTTGAATTGTCAATGCATCTCAGGTGAAAGAACCAGACACACCACTGTAGCATTGAGTCAGTCATCGACGAGAAGGTAGATTTTCTTATGACACTCGAGATGGTCATGCTCAGTGCCCTCATTCTTTAATGAGTATCTGTACTCTCACTCTGGTGTCTCCATACCATAGACTCAAGACACATCTTTTTTTAAGAAAGCGATCGTACACCAATCTTCTAGATTGATCACCATTCTCATGATGATCCTACGATCGAAAGCTGTTTATGAGTTAATTATAAAAATTTATGTCTCTAATTTTTAACTCTTGAAAATATGAATTATCATTACCATTAAGTCAAAGGATGTATCACAGACACTTTAAATACACACTATGATAGAAAATAATCTTTTTATTAATTTATAATCAAAATTATAAAATTATTCTTAAAAGTGTATTACAAGTGTTTAGCCAATTTGACTTTTAGAGCACACATCTAACACTCACATGCTCTCATCCCCTAGATCAGAACTCGACCCATATATGATTTAGCCCCCTTAAGACCTTATTGGTCCTGACTTTAAGACCCTAGGATAAAAGCCTATCATAGATCCAAATAGAAAATTTCATCTAGTTCTGTTCACCAGCATTGAGCTGGCTCTCTCAGTAGCTAAGCTAGCTCAACTGTATCTTGTCCGAACCCTATCTTCTATGATGTCCTAGAGATAGCCAGCTCGACTGCATCCCGAGTCGGCTTGGTCTCAACCTGAGCCGACTTAACTGCGTATCTGAGCCAACTACCTATGTGTCAACCCCTTGTCTTGGTTGATTCTTCTCTTAGCTTTAGTTCTTTGCTCTATCTTGTGGCTCAGGTTTTTGGAGCACCTACCAAGCCCCTTGAGGTGAAGAAAAAATTGCTTTTTCTGCCACAAGAGCGGCATGATTTGATCATATCTATAGAAAATATTTTAATTTTTTTTGTAGAATATAATCAGATCAAAAAGTTCTCCAATCTAATTTTAATGATTTGATATTAAAAATTAAAATTAAAATTAAAATAGTAACATCTGATGTAATCTTTAGGGTAAACTGCTTTTATCCTGTCGATGATTTATGAAAGCTTTGGGTTCTAGATCAAGCCACGCACATGCTTGGCCTCTACCAAAGTCCACTCAGACTGGATCTGGAGGTGCTCTCCTTCTAAATTTGATCATCAAAAATTAGATCTAATTCTAATTTTGTAGAGCCTTTAAATCAACCGATGAAGGCAGCGCACTCATCTTACGAACGTTGTCTCTTTCCTTGAAATCTTTGCACTAATTCCTATGGATCTTCTCTTGGAACCTTGGCCCAACCTTTGGATGTGGAGAAGAAGGAGAGGAGGGGCATGGAGAAAGAGGGGATGGTAGCAAGTGGGGGCTTGGGACGTAGAGCAATAATCATGAGAAAACCTAGGGCACAGAGTCTCTTAAATAGAGCCCTATGCCACCTTAGTGTTTTAATCAATCAACCAACCAATTGCTTGATTTAATTTTGATTTCTTGACTAATTTTCATGCCAACTCACATCAAAATTGCCACCCCAAATATTCCATATAATGCCGTACAAAATAGGTAGGGAGAAGGGAAGGAAGTTTAGTGCATGATGGACTTTTCCTTCTCTCTTAGAGTTTGATCTCTATCAAACCTCTTTGACTGGTCAAATCTGAAATTTGACCAAGTCAAAGCCTATCCACTTTGGGCGTGCGCCCACTCCATGCCATACCAAATAAGTGAGGGCACGCACCCTTAGAAAATCTCCAGGGGGCATGTGCCCCTAGTCCCTTCTTTCTTACAACAAGGTCAACCTTTAACCTTGGTGTGCGACAGAAAAAGACAGGTGATCAGAAATGGTAGGTATTATCCTAAAAATCATTTGATGAATTAAGACAACCCAAGCTTCTGTCAGGGTTTCAGTTGAGTTAAACTCATTCGTGATGAACTAGAAAGACTACAGAAGGAGAATATTAGGTTCAATCATGTGCTAGCATGATTTTCTTGAATCTAATCGGATCTAATCTAAATCAATTGAACTGACTTAGTTCAATTGATCACAACTAGACTCAAACCCTTGTATGTGTGATCCAGTTAGGCTCAATTTCGTATGGTAATAAGATATGTCTGATTTCTATCATTGACATCATCGAAATACCTTTCGATGGATCAGAACTTTTTTGATTCATACAATTAGAATGATTGATCATCAAGACCATTCTAATTGCTCTCAAAATCCACCAATGACACCTAGCAGCATATGGTGGCAACCCTTCAGAACTGAAAGTGAACCTCTTAGTGCAGCTATTTGTGTGAATCAAGTTTACTATCATGAGTCCTAATAGGATTAGGATTTACGGTAGACTCGTTAAAACCCAATATCCATCATATGAATGAATCATTCGATTTGAGTCTGATGTGAAATCCTAATAGAAAACTCTTTTCTTTTATATCACACTGCCATGGTCATGGGCTTAAGAACTCGATCTTATGATCATCATAGGACTACTCCACTACTGAGGTTGATAGATCCCATCTTGGTGTAATTCAGTTCCTACAATCAACATACTATAGCCAACATACACCTCAGAATTTTGAATGCTAGGAGATCGAGTTATGGTATAGTCAAACCATAACACACTCAAGGTGAACTGCAAATGCATCTCAGATCAAAGAACTTGACACACAACTGCAGCATCAAGCCAGTCATTGATGAGAAGGTAGACTTTCTTATGACTGCTTGAGGTGGACATGCTCAGTGCCTTCATTTTCTAACGAGTACTTATACTTTTGCTTCGATATTTTCACACTGTAGACACAAGACTCATCTATCCTAAGGGAGCGATCATATACCAACCTTTCGAATCGATCATCATTCTCGTGACGATCTTATGGTTGGGAGTAGTTTAAGAGTTAATTATGAAAATTCATGTCTTAAATTTTTAACTCTTGAAAATATGAATTGTCATTACCATTAACTCAAAGAATGTATCACAAATACTTTTAAATACACACTATGATAAAAAAATAATTTTTTTATTAATTTATAGTTAAAATTATAAAATTATTCTTAGAAGTGTATTACAAATGTCAGCCAATCTGGCTTCTAGGGCACACATCTAACAAACTTTCACTTGACCTGAAGCCAATTGCTATCCATCTAAGTTCCATCTTCTCAAAATGGGCTTCCATCAGTGGATTTATCATATTGTTCACGAAGTCAACTCTCTTAACCTCGATGTAATCCTTCTCGACGTAATCACAGATGAGGTGGAATCGCTGCTCGATGTGCTTGGATTTCTGATGAGACCTCAACTTCTTAGCCAAAGCTATGGCACCATTATTATCGTAGTACAGAGGGACGACGTTCGATGACATCACTCTAAGCTTTACGATGAACTTCTTATATCAGAACCCCTCCTTTGCAGCTTTCGATGAAGCAATATACTCTGCTTCCATGATAAAATCTGCTATCACAGTCTGCTTGAAATTCTTCCAGCTGACAGCACCACTATTGCATACAAACAGACTACTAGATGTCGACTTTCAATCATCTATATCAGACATAAAGTCTGAGTCTGTATAACCCTAGACCTGGAGTTCTTCATTACCAAAGATTAAGAACATATCCTTAGTCCTTCTTAAGTACTGAAGGATATACTTCACAAATGTCCATTACTCTTCATCTGGATTCGATTGATACCTATTTATGATACTCATAGCAAGGACTATATCAGGTCGTGTATATAGCATGGCATATATAAGGCTTCCTATTATAGAAGTATAAGAGATCTTGCTCATGCATTCAATCTCCTCAGATGTGCTAGGGCACATCTTCTTGGAGTGATGAATACCATGTCTGAAGGATATCAATCTTCTCTTGGAGTTTTTCATGGTGAACCTCTTCAGCACCTCCTTTATGTACATTTTCTGTGAGAGACCCAACATTCTATTCGGTCTATCCCTATTGATCTTACTTCCTAGAATAAAGAATACCTCTCCTAGGTCCTTCATAAAGAACTCTTTTGATAACCACATTTTGACCATAGTTAATATGAAAATATCATTCCCAATAAGGAGGATGTCATCTACGTATAGTACGAGAAAGATAACAGCACTTTCGCTGATCTTTTTGAACACACAGGATTCCTCCTCATTTTTGATGAATCCAAATGATTTGATCACATCATTAAAATGAGTATTCCAGCTCTGAGATGCTTGCTTAAATCCATAAATGGACCTTTGTAGCTTATAAATCTTGTGATCAGCATCACTGGATGTGAAACCTAGTGGCTAATCCATATAAATATCTTCCTCAAGATATCCATTTAAGAATGTCATTTTCACATCCATCTGCCATATTTCGTAATCAAAATAGGTTGCAATAGCAAGCAGTGTGCAGATTGATTTAAGCATGACTACTGACGAGAAGGTATCCTGATAGTCAATACTTTCGTGCTAACTATACCCTTTTGCCACTAACCTATCCTTGAATGTCTCCATATTTTCATCTGTACCTATCTTTCTCTTATAGATCTATTTACACCCAATAGGTACTATACCTTTAGGTGGATCTACCAAGGTCCAGACTTAGTTCAATCACATTGAGTCAATCTCTGACTTCATTGTCTCTAATCATTTTTCAGAGTCGATATCTGATATCTTCTCATCATAGGTTTTGAGATCATCACCATGAACCCTATTTTTCATGAGGAATATTTTTTTTATATCTTCTAAAATAATACCTAAGTATCTTTCAGAAGGATAGAAAATCCTATTTGATCTACGAGGTGGAGGAGGTTGTGATTAGACTGGCTTAATCTAATTAGGTTTCATAGATTCCTTAGCTCGTTGCTCTTGGAAGACTTTCTCCTCGAGCCTTATCTATCTTTTGATGCCACCATCTTGGATAAACTATTTTTCAAGAAAGATGACATGTCGACTCATAATCACATTATGGTCTTCTAAAAGATAGAAAGAATATCCTAATGACACTTTAGGATATTCTATAAAATGAGCTCTAAAGGATCTAGACTCTAACTTGTTCACCTGCTATCTCTTGATATGAGCCAGATAATTCCAAATTTTGAGATGACTCAGACTTGATTTCTTACCATGTCATATCTCATACGATGTGGTAGGAATAGTTTTAGAGGAAACCCTATTAGACTATATTTCCAAAGAAAATTAGAAAGGTCCGTGAAGCTCATCATGAATCAAACCATATCTAATAGGATCCAATTTCTCCATTTTGAAATTCCATTGAGTTGAGGCATTTTAGGTGGAGTCCATTGAGTGACTATATCATTTTTCTTAAGATAGTCTAGGAATTCTCTACTAAGGTTTTTACCTCTTCGATCTGATCGAAGAATCTTAATGAATTTTTTAGTTTGTTTTTCTACTTTATGTCTGAATTCTTTGAACTTTTCAAAGGCTTCAGACTTATGTCGCATTAGATATACATATCCATACCGAGAGAAATCATCGGTAAAGGTGATGAAGTAGACATAGTTGGCTCTAGCCGACACATTAAATGGGCCGCACACATCAGTATGTACTAGGACAAAAAGGTTTGCGGCCCTTTTCCCATGTCCTATAAAAAAAATCTTGGTCATTTTATCATGAAGGTATGATTCATAAATCGGATATAACTCAGAAGACAATGGACTCAATGGTCTAGATTTTACTAATTTGTTAACCCTATCTTCAACTATATGACCTAGCCTAAGATGCCATAGATACTTATCATTTAGACTATCCCTAGATCGCTTTAATTTTATGGCATTCATATTTTGCTCAATATTTAACATAGATATATCAATATGCAACTGATAGAGATCATTAATTAAGAATCCACTTGCAATTTTATTTTTTTTAAAAAGAATAGTATAGGGGTCCTTAAGCAAGTTAATAACATAACCTTAATGTGCTAAACAAGAAACATAAATCAAATTTCTGCTTTCTGTAGGCATAAAATAATGGTCCTTAAGAGTCAAATCTAAACCACACGGTAGTTGAAGAGGATAGATTTTTACGACTACAGTAAAGAGAAAAACCTATTTCTCAGGTTAGGTTTGTTCAGATTTGATTTGATCAAGAAGAATATTTCAAAAATTTTTCTCTTAGATCTAAATCAGATCTAATTTTATGAATCTAATAAATTAAATTAAATTAAATTAAATTTATATTCTATTCTTGGATAATCTTATTATCCTATGATGATCCTACTGATTGTCTGAAGTTCTAGATATAGCCATGCAATCGCCTGGCCTCTACCAGTATCCACTCAGGCATGATTTGGATATCTCCTTCTTTTCAATCTTTCCTCCAAAGATCAAATCTGGATCTGATCTTGAAGATCTTTAAAGTAACTTTTGAAGATCCGATGTTGTCTCTTGCAGCAGTGCTGCCTTTTTTCTTTCATATCGCCTTTTTCTTGCCTGGATCGCACCAAACTGAAGCCCAAAGGCCCTTGGGCATGGAGAGGAGAGAAAAGATCAGAGGTAGGCATGGAGGAGAGAGGGAGATGGCACAGACAGGGTTTATATAGACCCTGCTGCACCATGTAGTGCCACATCATCTCGGCCAATCACATCTCTTTGTGTAATCAGATCTAAATCTGACTGGTGGGATGACATCACCTGATCCAATCAGATGAGAGCCCCTCTCCAACATCCTTAGATGGTGCCAAGATTGATCAAAGCAGAGTCCTTTAGCGCCACCTAGCTTGATTCAAAGAAGCAACCTGGAGTCACATCTATATGGGACTCCAGGCATCCCTATCCTTGGGCACATGCCTCTCTAGGCATGCACCCCCTCCTTTCCTCTTTCTAGTAAGGGGACAAGCCTCTATCTGCTCTCCTATCGGTGCATGACACATGGACAGATATCTAAGTGTCAAAGATCAATGTTTGACCAAAGTCAAAAGACAAGAATTAGCAGATGATGGAAAATGGTAGGTGTTGTCTTAAATTTATCTTATAAATTAATACAACTATTTTTTGACCTAGAAAAGCTCCAGTCAGACCAAGTAAAGGTACCTGAGTGAGTCCAAACACAATTGGCTCAGTCGAGATAATATTTAATGATTGTAGAAGAAGAACATTAGGCTCAATCGTGTGCTAGCACGATTTCCTTGAACCTAATTTAATCTAATTCAAATCAATCAAACTGGGTTAGTCTAATTAATGATATCCAGATCCAAATCCTTTTTTGTGTGAACTAGTTAGGTTTAGTTCTATATGGCAATGGGATATGTCATGATCTCTGTCATCGACATCATCGAAACATCTTTCGATGAATTAGAACTTTTTTGATTCAAACAACCAAAATGATCGATCATCCAAATCATTCTAATTGCACCCAAAATCCACCAATGACACCTAGCAGTATATGGTGGCAACCCATCAAAATTGAAAATGGATCTCTTGGTGTAGTTACATGTGTGATTAAGTTCTTTTATCTTGAGCTCCGATCAAATTAGGGTTAAGGTTAACTTGTCAAACCCTAATTTCTATCATATGATTTAATCATTTGATTCAAGTCCGATGTGAAAACCTTAATAGAACCCTTTCTATTATTTCACTCTGCCATGGCCATGGGCTTATGGACTTAATTCTCATGATCATCATAGGGCTACTCCTCATCTACCGAGATAGATAGATTTCCTCTTGGTACAATCCAATTTCTACAATAACATGCTATAGCCAACATACACCTTAGGTTTCTGAATGGCTAGGAGACCGAGTCATGATATAGTCAAATTATAACATCCTCAAGGTGAACTACCGATGCACCTCAGGTTAAAGAATCAGACACACCATTGCAGCTTCGATCCAATCATCGATGAGAAGGTAGACTTTCTTATGACTGCTTGAAGTGGTCATAGTCAGTGCCCTCATTCTCTAACGAGTATCTGTACTCTCACTTCGATGTCTCTACACCATAGACTCAAGATTCATCTACTATAAAGAAGTGATTGTACACCAATCACCCAGATTAATCACCATCCTCATGATGATCCTACGGTCGAGAGCATTTTATGAGTTAATAAGAAAAATTTATATCTTAAAATTTTAACTCTTGGAAATAAGAATTATCATTACCATTAACTCAAGGGATGTATCACAGACACTAAATACATATTATGATAGAAAATGATCCATTTTATTATTTATAGTCAAAATTATAATTTTACCTTTAGAAGTGCACAACAAGTGTCAGCCAATTTTGGCTTCTAGGGCATACATATCTAACAAAATCCCACTTGACCTAAAGCCAATTAGCTATAAATCTAGGTCCCATCTTCTCAAGATGGGCTTCGATCTTCTGTCGGCCCAACGACTTTGTAAGTGGGTCCATCGTATTGTCTGCGTAGTCGACTCTCTTGACCTCGATGTAATCCTTCTCGAGGTAATCGCGGAGAGGTGGTATCACCGCTCAATATGCTTGAATTTTTGGTAAGACCTCGACTCCTTAACGAGGGCTATGGTGCCATTGTTATTACAGTATAGAGGAATGGCATCTGATGGCATCACTCTGATCTCTATGGCATACTTTTTGTACCAAAATGCTTCCTTCGCAGCTTCTGATGTAGCGATGTATTTTGCTTCCATGGTGGAATTTGCTATCACTGTCAGCTTGAAACTCTTCCAACTGATAGCACCATCATTACACACAAATAGACTCCCAGATGTCGACTTTCGATCATCAACATCAGACATAAAATTTGAGTCTGTATATCCTTGAACTTGGAGTTCTCCATTACCAAAAACCAACAATATATTCTTAGTTTTTCTCAAGTACTTAAGGATACATTTCATAGAAGTTCAGTGTTCTTCACCTGATTTCGACTGATATCTGCTCATGACACTCACAGCATGGGCTATATCAGGTCGCGTACATAACATGGTATACATGAGGCTACCTATTGCTGAAGCATAAAGGATCTTGCTCATGCATTCTATCTCCTCAGGTATGCTAGGGTATATCTTCTTAGAGAGATGAATGCCATGTCTGAAGGGTACTAAACTCCTCTTAGAGTTTTCCATGCTAAATCTCTTTAGCACTTCCTCTACGTACATCTTCTGTAAAAGTCCTAGCATCCTATTTGGTCTATCTCTATAGACCTTAATTCCTAGAATATAGGCTACTTCTCCTAGGTCTTTGACGAAGAATTCTTTAGATAACCATATTTTAACTATCGTCAACATGAAAATATCATTTTCAATAAGGAGGATATCAACCACGTACAATACGAGGAAGACAACAGCGCTCCCACTAATCTTTTTGAAGACACATGGTTCCTCCTTATTTTTTATGAAACCAAATAATTTGATCACATCATTAAAATGAGTATTCCAACTTCGAGATGCTTGCTTAAGTCCATATATGGATCTTTATAGTTTGCATATCTTGTGATCAGCATCACTGGATGTGAAACCTAGCGGCTATTCCATATAGATATCTTTCTCAAGGTATCCATTTAAGAATACCATTTTTACGTTCATTTGCCATATTTCATAATCAAAATAGCAAGCAATGTGTGGATGGATTTCAGCATAGCTACTAGCGAAAAGGTATTCTGATAGTCAATGCCTTCGCATTGACTATATCCTTTTGCCACTAATCTAGCTTTGAATGTCTCCACATTTTCATCTACACCAATCTTTCTCTTGTAGATCCATTTACATCCAATAGGTACTATACCTTCTGGTGGATCCACTAAGATTCAGACTTAGTTTGAGTACATCGAGTCAATTTCTAACTTCATTGCCTCTAATCATTTCTCAGAGTCGATATCTGATATCGCCTCATCATAGGTTTTGAAATTATCACCATGAACCCTATTACCTACGAGGAATATTTTCTTTACTTTCTTTGAAATAGTACCTAAGTACCTCTCAGGGAGATAGGAAATTCTTTTCGATCTATAAGGTGGAGGAGGTAGTGATTGAATTGGCTCAACTTGATTTGATTCCATTTGGTCCTTAGCTCGCTGCTCTTATGAAACTTTCTCCTCGAGCTTGATCTGGTTTCTAGTGCTGCTATCTTGATTAAACTATTTTTCAAGAAAGATGGCATGTCGACTCATAATCACATTGTAATCTTCTAGAATGTAGAAATAATATCCTAATGACTCTTTAGGATGTCCTATAAATCAAGCTTTAAAGGACCTAAAGTCTAACTTATCCGTTTGTTGTCTTTTGACATAAGTCGGACAATCCCAAATTTTGAGATGACTTAGACTTGGTTTCTTACCATGCCATATCTTATACATTGTAGTAGGAATGGTTTTAAAAGGAACCCTATTCAGTAAGTATATTGCAGTTAACAAACTATGTCTTAAAAAAAAATTAAAAAGATCTGTGAAGCTCATCATGGATCGGACCATATCTAATAGGGTCCAGTTTCTCCATTCTGAAATTCCGTTGAGTTGAGGTATTCTCGGTGGAGTCCATTGAGAGATTATGCCATTTTTCTTGAGATAGTCTAGGAATTTTTGACTAAGATATTCACCTTTCGATTTGATCAAAAAATCTTAATGGATTTTCTAGTTTGCTTCTCTACTTCATGTCTGAATTTTTTAAACTTTTCAAAAGCTTCAGACTTGTATCTCATAAGATACATATACCCATACCTAAATAAATTATCGGTAAAGATTATGAAGTAGACAAAGTTGCCTCTAGTCGGCACATCAAATGGGCCGCACACATCAGTATGTACTAGGGCAAGAAGATCCATGGCCCTTGCCCCATGTCCTATAAAAGAGAGCTTAGTCATTTTGCCATGAAGACAAGATTCACAAATTGGGTATGAGTCGGAGTCAACGAACTTAATAGCCTAATTTTCTCCAATTTATTAACCCTATCTTCTGCTATATGACCTAGTCTTTGGTGCTATAGATACCTATCATTTGGACTATCCCTAGGTCGTTTCATGGCATTCATATTTTGCTCGATATTAAAAATAGATATACCGATATGTAACTGGTAAAGATCGTTAATAAGAAAATCACTTGCAATTTTATTTCTTTCATAAAGAATGTTACATTGGTCCTTAAGAAAACTAATTACATAGCTTTCTAGTGCTAGGCATGAAATAGAAATCAAATTCCTATTTGCTGCAGGCACATAATAACAATCTTTTAATACTAAGTCTAAACCAGATGGTAGTCGAAAAGGGTATGTTCCCATGGCCACAACAGCAATTCTTGCTCTATTTTTGATGCGTAGGATCATCTCACCATCCCTCAGTCTCCTGCTATCCTCAAGACCCTGCATAGAAGTGCACAAATGAGCATTAGAATCAGAGTCAAGCACCCAACTGGATGTAGAAGAAACCATAAAATTAGACTCAATAATGAGCATATCTCCAGAAGGACCTGCCTACTTCTTATTCTTTAGGGTGGCCAGGTATGTAGGACAGTTCTGCTTCTAGTGGTCATCAGTGTTGCAATGGAATCATTTTTCTTTGTCAGCGGCCTTCTTCATCAGCTCTGTCTTTTTCTTCTTTCCTCCTTCCACCTTTTACCTTTTTATAGACTTCTTCTTCTTTTCAAAAGACTTTCTCTTAGAAGAAGTCCATTCCATAGCAAGCACTAAGTCTTTATAACCTTTCATAGAAAGCTCAGCAATAACCAGCATGTTCATAAGCTCGACTAGAAAATTTTGAAGTTTATGCATATGGTAGTTCATAATGAACTGCCCATATGCATCAGTCAAAGATTGTAGAATTATATCATTTCGCAGATCTAGGTCCAACTTCACTCCGAGCTTCTCAAGCTCTTCCAAATTCTTGATCATCATCAGACAATGATCTTGGACTGACTGCCTATCATGCTTTTTAGCCTTGAATAGTCATTTAGTGACTTGATACTTGGCTGCGTGACTCTATTCATCAAACATCTCTTATAGATGAGCCAACATTTGGCAAGCAGTCCTGATATCTTTATGTTGGTGTTGAAGCTCATCAGACATCAAGCCCAACATGTAATTTCTGGCTTTGTTATCTTCATCCATCCACTTGTCAAGAGATGCTCTCTGTTCAACAGATGGATGAACTAGTAAGATGGCGGGGTCCTGATCCAATACGTGAGTTAACTTCTCAGAATCCAAAATAATTTTGAAGTTTTAGAGCCAATTCTTATAATTGGATCTGGTCAGTCTATGGATGTCCAGGATACGTGCTAGTGGGTTAGATGCAGATATTTTTCTGTAGAGAGTCAAAGTTTCTAGTTAGATATTATAATTAAGACTTAACTAATTGATTTAAAAATTTTATTTTTAAATAAATTAGCTTTCACTATTTTCTTGGATCCCTACACTTTCTCTGTAGAGATGTAAAAATCTTCATGATTAATGATTTTTAGTGGGTGGTGCAGTCCCACCAACTGACTCATCATCTCACCTAACAGTTATTGATGATGGGTTAGCCAATGGGCGAATAACTCTTATTCAATGATTCTCTAATTATAGTGCATCCAAACTTGATCTCTAATTCATGAATTTCATCATGTCCGAAATATTGATCCACTTCTTAGTTAAGTCAGACCCATCATTTGCATAGATTGGATTCCTAATTAAGTCTCTCATCGTATCTGAAATATTGAGCCCAATCCATCCTACAGCCTATAGCATCCAATGCCTAATAGACATAGTTGCATCTTTCTGGTGTAATTAAACCACTATAATCAGTTGAGAACAATCAACCTCGAGAAGGGCTCGCATATCTACAATGGTGGAAGACCTTAGACTTAATCCTTTTTTAAGGAGATTTTTAGGTCTCATTAAACTAGACTTGACATAGTCATAATAATTATGACTAACCTAGTGGCATGGGTTAGCTCGGATTATTGGCCACCTCAGATCAGGACTGAGCCAACAAATATAGCTAGGTAAGTGAGATCGATGGAAGAGATATGCCATTAACTTTATAAGAACGCATTTGAGTCAAGTAGCTTCCAATTAAAAACTAGTCGATCGTATCTGTCAAACTTACCTTAGACACTAAATTATTGAGCCAGAACCAATCAAGTTAGCCTACAATCCAGACTCTAACCATGGAGCCTAATTAGGTCTTAGCTTGATCGATCACTCATGTGATTCGATCTTGACCCAGACTTAATTCTATTAGGTTGGTCAATTTAAGCACTCTTGATCCTATCTAACCAACTCTTGATTCAGTTTGATCAACCGCTTAGACCTAATTGAGCTACCCAAGCCTGAATCCAATTTTATGAATATGTCTTAGATCTGAAATTCTCAATTTTAGACCTAATATATATTTTATAATCTTAATTCTTAATTAAGTTTAGGGTTCACAAACAAAACATGTAAATAAAATCCTAGGATTTCAGGATCTAGGATTTTGCAGAAAATAAGTTCTTGATTTTTGATTAAGGACGAACGCGCAGCATTCCTACACATCATAAGAAGAAGAGGATATTTAAATCCTACTTTGTTCTTATGACCAGACGGCCAAGGGGAACACCTTAATCAGAAATATAAAAACTACAAAACTAGTTAGATCTACAACATATATCTTATATATAAAAATTAATCTAACTATAAACATATTTTGCATACATCTTATGTATCATATTATGCATATTTTTAGATCTAAATTATCTCATAATTATCTAAAAAATTAAATTTAAATTAATCACATCAAAATAAATTTTATTCTAGATAATTATGCAGAACTATTCTACAACTAGTCTAAACATGCATTCATCACATCTCATGTGAATCAAAAATTAAATAATTTTATTTTCTATTTTTTAGATCTTATTATAATATTTATAACATCAAAAAATAATAAATAAATTAATCTAAAATTATAATTTAATTAAATTAAATTATGATCATGCAAGACTATACATAGAATAATTCTATTCTATAACTAGTCATGCATCTTGTAGAACTTAGATCTAAATTATTTAATTTTATTTTTTTAATTTTAAATCTAATCATATCTCATATGACATCTAAAATCACCTAATTATTAGATCAAAATTAAATTAAAATTAGATATAAATAATTTATGGAAACCTGGCTCTGAAACTAGTTGAAGGAAGAAACCTATTTTCTGGATCAGGTTCGTTCAGATCTGATTTGATCAAAAAAAATATTTTAAAAATTTTTATCTTAAATCTAAATCAGATATAATACTTTTCAAATTTGATTTGATAGATCTAATAAAATAAAATAAAATAGATTTAATTTATACCTTATTCTTGGGTAATCTTATTATCCTGTGATGATCCTACTGATTGTCTGAGGTTCTGGATGTAGCCACGCAATCGTCTGACCTCTACCGGTATCCACTCGGACAAAATTTGGATATCTTCTCCTTCTTAATATTTTTTCCAAAGATCAGATCTGGATCTGATCTTGAAGATCTTCAAAATAACTTTTGAAGATCCGATGTCGTCTCTTGCAGCGGTGCTGCCTTCTTCCTTTCTTATCACCTTTTTCTTGCCTGGATCGCACCAAACTGACGCCCAAAGGTCCTTGGGCATGGAGAGGAGAGAGAGGATAAGAGGTAGACATGGAGGAGAGAGCGAGATGGCTATGTGGCATGGGCAAGGGGAGAAGTTCTTCAAAGCTAGGCACAGAAAGGGTTTATATAGATCCTGCTGCGCCATACAGTGCCACATCATTTCGGCCAATCACATCTCTTCATGCAATCAGATCTAAATCTAATTGGTGGGATGACATCACCTAATCCAATCAGATAAGAGCTCCTCTCCAACATTCTTAGGTCATGCCAAGACTGATCAAAGCAGAGTCCTTTCATGCCACCTAGTTTGATTCTAAGAAGCAATCTGGAGTCCCATCTGTATGGAACTCCAGGCATCCCTATCCTTGGATGCATGCCTTCCTAGGTGTGCACCCCCTCTTTTTCTCTTTCTAGCAAGGGGATAAGCTCCTATTTACTCTCCTATGGGTGCATGATACATGGGCAGATGTTTAAGTGTCAAAGGTCAACATTTGACCAAAGTCAAAAGATAAGAATTAGCAGGTGACGAAAAATGATAGATGTTGCCTCAAATTTATCTCATAAATTAAAACAACCCTATTTTAATCTGGACAAGCTTCAATTAGACCAAGTAAAGGTACCTAAGTGAGTCCAAACATATTTGGCTCAATTGAGACAACATTTAATGATTGTAGAAGGAGAACATTAGGCTCAATCGTGTGCTAGCATGATTTTCTTGAACCTAATTGAATCTAATTCAAATCAATTGAACTGGGTTAGTCCAATTGATGATATCTAGATCCAAATTCTTATTTGTGTGATCCAATTAGGTTCAGTTCTATATGATAATGGGATATATCATGATCTTCATCATCGGCATCATCGAAATACCTTTCGATGGATCAGAACTTTTCTGATTCAGACAACTAGAATGATTGATCATCCAAATCATTCTAATTGCTTCCAAAATCCATCAGTGACACCTAGTAGTATATGGTGGCAACCCATCAAAACTAAAAATGAACCTCTTGGTGCAGTTACATGTGTGATTAAGTTTTTCTATCTTGAGCCCCGATCAGATTAGGGTTAAGGTTAACTCATCAAACCCTAATTTCTATCATATGATTTAATCATTTAATTCAAGTTCGATATGAAAATCTTAATAGAAACTCTTTCTATTATTTCACTCTGCCATGGCCATGGGCTTATGGACTTAATTCTCATGATCATCATAGAGCTACTCCTCATCTACCGAGGTAGATAGATTTCCTCTTGCTAATTTCTATAATGAACATGCTATAGCCAACATACAGCTCAGGGTTTCGAATGTTTAGGAGATCGAGTCATGGTGTAGTCAAACTATAACACCCTCAAGGCGAACTGCTGATGCACCTCAGATCAAAGAACTAGACACACCACTGCAACTTCGAGCCAGTCATCGACGAGAAGGTAGACTTTCTTATGACTACTCGAGGTGGTCACGCTCAGTGCCCTCGTTCTCTAATGAGTACCTATACTCTCGCTCCGATGTCTCTACATGATAGACTCAAGACTCATCTACTATAAAGAAGCGATTGTACACCAATCTTCTGAATCAATCATCATCCTCATGATGATCTTACGGTCGGAAGCATTTTATGAGTTAATAACGAAAATTCATGTCTTAAATTTTCAACTCTTGAAAATAAGAATTATCATTACCATTAACTCAAGGGATGTATTACAGCCACTAAATACACATTATGATAGAAAATAACCCATTTTACTATTTATAGTCAAAATTATAATTTTGCTCTTAGAAGTGTACAGCAAGTATCAGCCAATTCTGGCTTCTAGGGCACACATATCTAACACAGTAGCAACTCTTGCTCCATTTGTGATGTGCAGGATCATCTCACCATCCCTTAACCTCCTGCTCTCCTTAAGATCCTGCATGGAAGTGCACAAATGAGCATTAGATCTAGAGTCAAGCACCCAACTTGATGTAGAAAAAATTATTAAGTTAGATTCAATTATGAGCATACCTTCAAAAGGACCTGCCTCCATCTTGTTCTTCAGGGTGGCTAGGTATAAAAGGCAATTCTGCTTCTAATGATCGTCAAAATTATAATGAAAATACTTTTTTTTGTCGGTGGCCTTCTTCTTTGGCTCTTCCTTCTTCTTTTTCCCACCTTCTACCTTCTACTTCTTCGCAGTCTTCTTCTTCTTTCCAAAAAATTTTTTTTTGGAAGAAGTCTGCTCCACAGTAAGCACTAAGCCCTTTGAACCTTTCATAGAGAGCTCAGCAGTAACCAGTATGTTCATAAGTTTAGCCAAGGTATTTTGAAGTTTATGCATATGATAGTTCATGATGAACTGCTTATATACATCAGTCAAGGATTGCATAATTATATTGATCTGTAGGTCCTTGTCCAACTTGACACCGAGCTTCTCAAGCTCCTCTAAATCCTTGATTATCACCAGACAATGATCTTGGATAGACTATCCATCATGCATTTGAGTCTTAAAAAGTCTCTTAGTGACTTGATATCTGGCTGTGCGACTCTGTTCACCAAATAACTTTTGCAGGTGAGCCAACATATGGTGGTTAATTTTTATATCTTCATATTGGGGCTGGAGCTCCTCAGACATCGAGCTCAATATGTAATACCTAGCTTTGTTATTTTTATCCATCCACTTTTTCAGAGAAGCTCTCTGTTCAGTGGATGGACAAGCCAACACATGAGTCAATTTCTCAGAACCAAAAATAATTTTGAATTTCTGGAGCCAATCCTTGTAGTTGGGTTCGATCAATCTATGGGTGTCCAGGATATGGGCTAGTTGATTGGATGCAGATATTTTTCTGTAGAGAGTCAAAGTTTCTAGTTAGATTTTATGATTAGACTTAATCAATTTATTTAAAAATTTTATTTTTAAATAAATTAGGCTCTCACTATTTACTCGAATCCCTACACTCCTTTAGCAGAGGTGCGATAATCTCTGTGATCAATGATTTCTAATGAGTGGTGCAGTCCTATCGACTAGCTCACCATCTCATCTAACAGTTATTGATGATGGATCAATCGATGAGTGGATAACTCTTATCCAATGATTTTTTAATCATGATGCACCCAAACTTGGTCTCTAATTCATGAAGCTCACCGTGCCCAGAATATTGCTCCACTCTTTAGTTAAGTTAGACCTACGATTTGCATGAATTAAATTCCTGATTGGGTCTTTCATCGTATCCAAAATATTGAGCCTAACCCATCCTCCAACCCATAGCATCCAATTTCTAATAGACATGGTTGCATCTTTTTGGTGCAACTAAACTACTATATCCAGCCAAGAATAATCAACCCCAAGAAGGGCCCGCATATCTACAATGATGGAAGATCTTTGACTTAATATTTTCTTAGACAGATTTAATTTAGGTCTCTTTAAACTTGACTTGACTTAGTCATAATAATTATGACTAACCTAATGGCATAGATTGGCTCGAATTGTTAGCCACCTCTAATCAGATCTGGATCGACACAAATGGTCAGGTAAGTGAGACCAATGGAAGGGATATGACATTAACTCGATAAGAATGCATTCAGATCGAGTAGCTTCCAATTAAAAATCAATCGATTGTATCTGCCAGACTTACTATAGATACCAAATTTTTGAATCAGAACCAATCGAGTTAGCTTACAATCCAAGCTCAAACCACAAAGCCACATCATGTCTTGACTTGATCGAGTCATATCTCAATGTGATTCGATCTTGATCTAGACTTAATCCTATTAGGCTAGTCCAATCTAAGCTTTCTTTGATCCCATCTAACCAACTCTTGATCGATTTGATCAACCGCTAAACCTACCTGAGCTACCCAAGATCAAACCTAAATTTATGAAGGTGCGTTCGATCTAAAAATTCATAATTTTAGATCTAATTAATTTTATAATCTTAATTCTTAATTAAGTTTGGGTTTATAACCAAAAACATGAAAAAATTCAAGGATTTTAGGATTTAGAATTTTGCAGAAAAATAAATTTTTGATTTCTGATTAAGGACGAATGTGCCGCACCCCTACATGCTATAAGAGCACCCCATCAAATGGGAGGAGAGGACTTTTAAATCCTACTTTACTCTTATGATTGGACAGCCAAGGGGAACGTCTTAATCAAAAATAATTACTACACTATAAAATAATAAATCTACAACATATATCTCATATAAAGTCATAGATCTAAACATGCATGTTCTACATACATCTCATGTATCAATCATTAAATCCTAAATACATGCTTTTAGATCTGTTACATCATATATAATATCTAAAAAAAAAATTTATATTGATCATATCAAAATAAAATTTATTCTAGATAAATCATAGAACTATTTTACAACTAGTCTAGGCATGCTTCATCCATATTGATAGGATTGGTGTACAGGACGGCAGCATGAATTTCAAAGAAAAATTATGAAATCATACAAACCAAACCCAAACCCTAAACCATCTTATTAGCAATTAAATCATGAAACATACATTTATAATATAAAAGAAAGTATTAGATCATACTTCTTATCGCTAAACCTTAAATTGTCCCTAATTGCCAGCAGCAGTCCGTTAGGGGTTCCACCAGATGCCCACGTGTTCACCCTCCAACGTTGATCCAAACAGAGATTTGATCAAGACACCAACATCTCTGATTTATATAATTAAAATTCTAATAATAAGAATTTTAATTAAATGGGCAAGACCTTTCTTAGCCTTTATGTCACCTTCCTTGCCTCTCCTTACCTATCTTTCTTTTTCTTTGTCTTCTTAGTTTTTCTTCCTAATCTCTTTATCTTAAGATGACTTCTAATCCTTATAATGATAAGATCTAGATAAGATAAGGGAAGAAAAAAAATTGGACAATAAAAAACACTTGTAAGAAAGAATGATAATTTTCACACCCATCGCACTCTTGGTGCGCACCCTTATTTATAATGTATGTAGGGGTGCCAACTCATTTTCTCGCACCCTTTCCATATAATTATCTCATGTCCATTCAGCCTATCTCATGCCTAATCAAATAATAATATCATGTAGACTTAATTCAAGAGGTGCCTTAAAGCAGAAGGACTCTTGGACTAATTCTACGTAAGTTATTTATGAAGAGTCGCAAGCTTTCATTTTTGGCGCCACCCGGATATAACCATTAGATCAGATAAGAAGGCCATCCAATGGCCTTGAAGTGGGATGCCCATTCAGCAAAGATGGCATGGAGATGATCTTTGAATAGTCAAAGTCCTAAGGGACTTTGACTTGGTCCAAGAGGCATCAAGGATGAGAGGGCGGTAAGGAGTCTTGGGTGATAAGGAATCCTGGGCGACAAAGAGTCCCTTCTTAAAAAAATAATGGAGTATTTAATCTACAAAAGGACTCTTCTATGCCCCATATCTGATGTCCATGCCCATTTAAAAAATTTATGTGACATAAAAAATAGGAAAAGTCAAAGAAGGTAGGCGTCAACTTAATCCCATGTGCCAAAAACTCTTTGCGCATGAAAGACTTCCCACATGCAAGAGGGAGACTCTCTGGCACATAGGATTCTAGTATGTGGCACCCCAACTAAAGCCCAATCAGTCTAGGTTAATCCAATTCAAGATCAAATCCTATTTGGCTCAAATCGGACCTTAATTAGCCCAAATCGGAAGCCGATTCGAATCCAATTCGAATCTAGGTGCTAGGGTTTGCTACATGTGCTAGCATGTTCATCTTGCAAACATGGTCTAATCCAATTAGACCCTTAATCAATTCTCTTTGTGTGTGACCCATTGGGTTCCACATCTAACCAGCAGTGGGTCTGGGTGTGATTTGACCTAATCTGGTTAGAACTCAACCAAACCGATTTAGGTCAAAACTAGCCAACCCAATTTGACTTAATTTAGAACACTTTCTAATTTAATGATCAAATTAAAATTTTAATTTGATCGAACCCACAAGACATGATTGACGTCTAGCAATGTATCGTGACTATCCGAAAGATGTAAAATTTTGATGGAAATACCAAAAATATCCTTCAGTGAAAATTACCATGCAACTAGATCCTTCGATCTTCCTGCATCCTGAATATGACTCTGGGTATGGAAATATGTCAATCCCAATATCATATTCATTTCTCTTTCAATCTTATGATGATGATTCATTTATTTAATGAAAATATTAGAAATTATTTCTAATTTTCATCATGCTTTGATCAAAGTCTTTCCTGAATCATCATTTGTTTGAAGCAGGTAGGATGCTATTTCCTCTTACCAGGAGTGATCGATTCCATGTTAACCTACTCACAACCTTCATATATAATCTACCATATCCAGATCATCCCGTACATGACTGAGTCATGAATGAGTATGAACCAAAATATGGATTCATATATATAAGATTCTATGGTAGTTTCAGGTCAAAGGATTACATGCACAATTCCACTATGAGAACCATCTATTGACATGTAGATAAGACTCCATTAGATATTCTCAACTTGGATCAATTCAGTGAACTCATTCTCTAATGAGCACCCACATCTTTGTATTAGTGTCATACACAAGTTATTGTGAGATCAATCACCCTCTCAATTGAGCATACAAAAGATGTGCTAGTCTTACCGAAAAATATTGATCCCCAACTCAATGTTCCCATCGACTAAAAATATTTAAATTAGGATTTTAAGATTTTAGATCTCACTGGTATGATCTCATCATAATCCTAAAATCATAGCCTTAATTTATGGGATTCATCATAATCTTAAATAAATAATAAGACACTACATATGATGAAATAAATGCCTTTATTTATTTTAAAATGTCATTACATTACATGAGTTTGGAAGATAAAAAAGAATAGCCCAAAAAATTTTGATTGGCTTGAGGGCATATTCCTTTCAATCTCCCACTTGCACTAAAGCCAATCGCCCTTATATTTTAATCCCATACAATCAAGGTGGCGATCAAACAGTTGCAGTGGTAAAGCCTTAGTGAATGGGTCTGCTATGTTGTTCTTTGTGTCAACTCGTTCTATGACTACATCTTGTCTTTCAATAATTTCACGAATGAGATGGAAGCATCTCAGAATGTGTTTGGATTTATGATGAGACCTAGGTTCCTTTGCTTGAGCAACAGCTCCAGTATTGTCACAGTAAAGTGGTACTGGATTCTTAATTTCAGGAATAACATCCAATTCAGTGATGAACTTTTTCATCCAGACAGCTTTCTTGGCGGCTTCACTTATAGCTATATATTCTGCCTCAGTAGTTGAATCAGCTATAGTTGGCTGCTTAGTACTCTTCCAACTCACTGCTGCACCATTCAGAGTAAAGACATACCCTGAAATGGATTTGCTATCATCTGGGTCTGATTGAAAACTAGAGTCAGAATATGCTTCTAGTTTAAGATCAGAACCACCATATACTAGAAAAATATCTTTAGTCCTTCTCAAGTACTTAAGAATATTTTTCACAGCTTTCCAATGATCCTCTCCTGGATCAGCTTGAAATCTACTTGCAATGCCTAAGGCATAAGCAACATCAGGCCTTGTACATAACATGGCATACATTATTGATCCAACAGCCGAAGCATAAGGAATAGAACTCATTCTATTTCTCTCTTCAGGTGTCTTTGGAGACATCTTTTTAGAGAGATGTATGCCTTGACTCATGGATAAGTAACCTCTTTTACTCCCATCCATACTGAATCTTTTCAGTATTAAGTCAATGTACCTAGATTGGGACAAGCCTAGCATCCTCTTAGATCTATCTCTATAGATCTTTATTCCTAGTATATAGGATGCTTCTCCCAAATCTTTCATGAAAAACTTATTTGATAGCCATAATTTGACTGATTGCAACATTGGGATATCATTTCCTAATGAGGAGTATGTCATCTACATACAGAACCAAGAAAACTATGGTTCTCCCACTAGTTTTCTTGTACACACATGGTTCATCCACATTCTTGATGAAACCAAACTCTTTTACTGTTACATCAAAATGGATGTTCCAACTCCTTGATGCTTGCTTTAATCCATAAATGGATCTCTTAAGCTTGCATACCTGATTTGGTCTCTCATTTGACTCAAATCCCTCTGGTTGTGACATATAGACCTCCTCCTCAAGGAAACCATTAAGGAAGGCAGTCTTCACATCCATTTGCCATATTTCATAGTCGTGGTATGCTGCTATGGCAAGCATAATCCAAATAGATTTGAGCATGGCAACAGGTGAAAATGTTTCATCATAATCAATCCCCTATTTTTGCCTAAAATCCTTTAGCCACCAATCTGGCCTTATAGGTTTCAATTTGACCATCTGCTCCAATCTTTTTCTTAAAAATCCATTTGCATCCAATAGGATTTATATCCTCTGGTGCATCCACCAAAGTCCATACTTTGTTGGTGTGCATGGATTCCATTTCGGATTGCATGGCAGCCAGCCATTTGTAAGAGTCCTTACTTTTGACTGCTTCCGTATAGGTCAGAGGTTCGTCATTCTCAATGACTTGGGCTTCATTGTTCTCAATAATGCCATACCTTAATATGTTTCGTACTCTTTCAGATACCTATCAGGATAGGAGTTATGTTCTCTTTCAGACCTACTGGATAGGAGTTATGTGTTTTGATTCTTGATTATTGATTTTTGGTTTATTTTTTTTTGAACTTCACTAAGTTCAATATTTCTGCCACTGCCCTTTTCTAGGATAAATTCTTTTTTTCATGAAAGTGGCATGCCTACTTACAAATACCTTTTGTTCAGTAGGATGGTAGAATAAATATCCTATACTATTTCTAGGATATCCTATAAATAGACATCTGTCTGATCTAGCATCAAGCTTATGTCCAAAATTTTTTTTGACATATGCTGGACAATCCCATATCTTAAGATATACTTAAGATTGAGTTTCTTACTTCTCCATATCTCATATGGAGTACTAGATACAGATTTAGAAGGTACTCTATTCAAGATATAAATTGCGGTCTCCAGAGGTATGATCCCCAGAAGAAAATAGGTAATTCAGTGAAGCACATCATGGACCATACCATATCTAATAAGGTATGATTTTTTCTTTCGACTACACCATTTAATTAAAGGTGTATAAGGAGGTGTCCATTCAGAGAGAATCTCTTTTAACTTTAAGATAGTCTAGAAACTCACTAGATAAGTATTCTCCTCTCCCGATCAGATCGAAGAATTTTTATACATTGTCCAGTTTATTTTTCGACCATACTTTGATACTCTTTAAATTTATCAAAGGCTTCTGATTTATGTTTCATAAGATACACATATCCAAACCTAGATAAATCATCAGTGAATGTTATAAAATAAGAGTATCCTCCTCTGGCTTGAGTTGTCATAGGACCACATACATCCATATGTACAAGTCCTAATAATTCTTTTGTCCTTTCTCCATGTCCACTAAATGGAGTCTTAGTCATTTTACCCATGAGACATGATTCATAAGTTTCTAATGATTCATAATCAAAAAGACCAAAGAACTTTTCTTTGTATAACTTGTTAATCCTAGCCTCACTAATATGACCTAATCGATAATGCCAAAGTAAAGTATTATTTATGTCATCTCTCTTACGTTTTCTATTTTCATCAATATGAAATATATTGTCATCCAAACATAGAGTCAACAAACCATTGCTAAATATGCCAAAATAAATATTTTCATTAGAATATTTGATCGAGCAACCTTCGCTCATTACATTAAGACTATAACCTTATTTTAATAACAAGGGTATAGATATAATATTTCTAATGATCTTAGACATATAATAATAATTTGTAAGCTCTAAGATCTTCCCATAAGATAACTTTAATATATAAGTTCCTATAGCTTCTGCTTGGACAGACTCTCCTCCAGTGCCATAGAGCTTGAAGTCACCTTTCTTCAAACTCTTAATTTTCTACAGTCCCTGTAAAGATTTGTAGATATGAAAACCATAGTCGGTATCTAATACCCAAAAATTTGAAATAAAAGAATTTAATGATAATATAGTATGTATCTCATACATATCTTTTGGTGCATTATTTGCACCATACTTCACAATTGCAAGGTAAGCCTTACAATTCCTCTTCCAATGATCTATTTTACCATAGTGAAAATAGGTCGTCTATCCGAAGATCTTCTTTCCCTTTTTCTTCTTATTTATACCACCTTTAGGGTTCAACCTTTTCTTTGAACCCTTTTTGCCTGCCTTTTTCTTAGAGATTCCATCCACCAGAAGAAGAGGAGCCTTATCCTTCTTGATATGGCTTTCTGTTATCTTGAGCATATTTAATAGCTCAAGCAAGGAAGAATCTAGTTTGTTCATATGATAGTTTACGATAAACTAAGAAAATAATTCAGAAAGTGATTGCAGGATCAAATCCTGACTTAACTCTCCATCCATAACAAAACCTAATTGACTTAATCGAGTGATTAGGTCAATTACCATCAAAACATGATTTTGTACGGATGTTCCTTCTATCATTCTTGCATGGAATAATTGCTTAGATATCTCATATCTAGCAGTTCTACTATGCTCTTTATAAAGTTCTTTTACATTGAGCAATATGGACTGAGTGTCCATGCCATCATGCTACCTCTGTAATTCATTATTCATAGAGGCAAGTATGATGCATTTGATAGTAAGAAAATCATTTTGCCACATCTTGTATATGGACTTATCTTCATCTATGGCATCTTTTCCTAATGGTTTTGGATCAGGGATATCAAGAATATATGAGAGTTTTTCTTGACTGAGTATAATTTTTAGATTTCTCAGCCAGTCCACATAATTTTGATCAGTCAATTTATTTGAATCCAAAATTGAATGTAATGAAAGTGAAGAAGCCATTAAATCTACATAATAAAGAATAATACATAAGCAAACAACTCATGATGACAAACATAATTAAATTAAGGTTTTAATTTAATTATGTCTCCCACTATTTAATCAAAAAATCATAACCCTTTAATTGATTTTCTTAGTGAGAATTAGACCCTAATTCCTTATAAAAGTTTTTGTGGTTGCATAACAAATCTGTTATAAGTTCAAAGTTAGGAAACTCTTTCCAATTGCATTTTATGTAACTCTCAAAAAATTTTTGCCTCTAAAACATTAATAGCCTTATGTTAGCACAACAAACTTTAATGTTTTAGTTTAAATAGAATCCTTCATTTCTATACAGTCAAAATGAAATATAACTACTTTTATGGTTACACAACAAAGCAGTATATTCAAAATATTGTAAGCATCTCAATGCACTAGATTAATATTACATCATTCTCCATGATAGATCTTGTGGTTACACAATAAAACTAATTTGGTTCTGGATATAATAAGAATCTAGTATGAAGAAAGACCTTAATGTAGTGAATATAATACTAAGCATTTCAATCTAGAATTAAATTAATTAAATCAGCCAGATAAGTGGGAGAGAAGTGGGAGTCCCCCCGTTGCTTTCCTTAGACACCAATAAATTGGCTAGGTCAGACAATGGAACCAATTAAAAAATCATGTTCTCTTTACCAATCATGAACCATCCTAGACAGTGATTGATCAATTAGACATCCCGACTGATTTAGCTATAGATTAATTACACTACAACTTAATATAATTTTAAAAAGAGATTTAAATGGTCTCGATGCACATTTTAAATCAAACTAAATGCATAAAAGCATTAATTATGATAAAATATATATTAATATGTATAATTATTCTAGGACAACCATCATTACATAGTAGATACTTTCCACTATGTCAGGGCAATCTTTACAGAATAATATATACTTCATAATCTTATTATGATAAATAAAAATATGATCTCATCATATAAATAACATGCTAATAAAAATTATATCATACTTTTTATTTGTGCCATTATATAATAAGCAAAGCATTATATGATTTAACTTAATAAGGCTGGCTCTGATTCCACTGATAGGATTGGTGTACAGGATGGAAGCATGAATTTTAAAGCAAAATTATGAAATCATACAAACCAAACCCAAACCCTAGGACCATCTTATTAGCAATTAAATCATATAACATGCATTTGTAATATAAAAGAAAGTATTAGAATATACCTCTTATCGCTAAACCCTAAATTATCCCTAATTGCCGGCAGCAGTCCGTCAGGGGTTCCACCAGGTGCCCACATATTCACCCTCCAATGTTGATCCATATAGAGATTTGATCAAGACACCAATACCTCTGATTTATATAATTAAAATTTTAATAATAAGAACTTTAATTAAATGGGCAAGACCTTCCTTAGCCTTTATGTCACCTTCCTTGCCTCTCCTTACCTATCTTTCTTTTTCTTTGTCTTCTTAATTTTTCTTCCTAATCTCTTTATCTTAAGATGACTTCTAATCCTTATAAGGACAAGATCTGGACAAGAGAATGGAAGAAAAAAAAATTGGATAATAGAAAATACTTGTAAGAAAGAAAGATAATTTTCACACCCATCGAGCTCTTGGTGCGCACCCTTATTTATATTGTACGTAGGGGTGCCAACTCATTTTCTCGCACCCTTTCCATATAAATATCTCATGTCCCTTTAGCCTATCTCATGCCTAATCAAGTAATAATATCATGTAGACTTAGTCCAAGAGGTGCCTTAAAGCAGAAGGACTCTTGGACTAATTCTACGTAAGTTATTTATGAAAAATCGCAAGCTTTCATTTTTGGCGCCACCCCGATATAACCATTAGATTAGATAAGAAGGCCATCCAATGGCCTTAAAGTGGGACACCCATTCAACAAAGATGGCATGGAGATGATCTTTGAATAGTTAAAGTCCCAAGGGACTTTGACTTGGTCCAAGAGGCATCAAGGAGTCTTGGGTGGCAAGGAATCTTGGGCGACAAAGAGTCCCTTCTCAAAAAAATAATGGAGTATTTAATCTACAGAAGGACTCTTCTATGCCCCATATCTGATGTTCATGCCCATTTAAAAAATTTATGTGACATAAAAAATAGAAAAAGTCAAAGAAGGTAGGCGTCAACTTAATCCCATGTGCCAAAAACTCTTTGCGCATGAAAGACTTTCCATGCACAAGAGAGAGACTCTCTGGCACATGGGATTCTGGTATGTGGCACCCCAACTAAAGTCCAATTAGTCTAGATTAATCTAATTCAAGACCAAATCCTATTTGGCTCAAATCGGACCTTAATTAGCCCAAATCGGAAGCCGATTTGAATCCAATTCGAATCTAGGTGCTAGGGTTTGCTACCTATGCTAGCATGTTTATCTTGCAAACATGGTCTAATCCAATTAGACCCTTTAATTAATTCTCTTTGTGTGTGACCCATTGGATTTCACATCTAACCAGTAGTAGGTCTGGGTGTGATTTGACCTAATCTGGTTAGAACTTATCCAAACCGATTTAGGTCAAAACTAGCCAACCTAATTTGACTTAATTTAGAATACTTTCTAATTTAATGATCAAATTAAAATTTTAATTTGATCGAACCCACAAGATATGATTGACGTCTAGCAACGTATGGTGACTTCTCGAAAGATGTGAAATTTTGATAGAAATATCAAAAATATCCTTCAATAGAAAATTATCATGCAACTAGATCCTTCGATCTCTCTGTATCTTGAATATGACTCTGGGTATGAAAATATGTCAATCCCAATATCATATTCATTTCTCTTTCAATCTTATGATGATGATTTACTAATGAAATATTAGAAATCATTTCTAATTTTCATCATGCTTTGATTAAAGTCTTCCTGAATCATCATTTGTTTGAAGCAGGTAGGATGCTATTTCCTCTTATCAGGAGTGATCGATTTCATGTTAACCTACTCACAACCTTCATATATAATCTACCATATCTAGGTCATCCCGTACATGACTGAGTCATGAATGAGTATGAATCAAAATATGAATTCATATATATAAGATTCTATGGTAGTTTCAGATCAAAGGATTATATGCACAATTCCACTATGAGAACCATCTATAGACATGTAGATAAGACTCCATTAGATATTCTCAACTTGGATCAATTCAGTGAACTCATTCTCTAATGAGCACCCACATCTTTGTATTAGTGTCATACACAAATGGTTGTGAGATCAATCGCCCTCTCAATTGAGCATACAAAAGATGTGCTAGTCTTATCAGAAATATTGATCCCCAACTCAATATTCCATCGACCAAGAATGTTTAAATTAGGGTTTTAAGATTTTAGATCTCACTGGTATGATCTCATCATAATCCTAAAGCCATAGCTTTAATTTATGAGATTCATCATAATCTTAAATAAATAATAAGACACTGCATATGATGAAATAATGCCTTTATTCATTTTAAAATGTCATTACATGAGTTTGAAAGATAAAGAACAATCCAAAAATTGATTGGCTTGAGGGCATATTTCTTTCACATATCTCATATAAAAATTAAAAATTTCATTTTTTATTTTCAAATCTGATTATAATATTTATAATATTAGAAAATAGAAGCATAAAGATCTAAAAATTTTTTTAATCATATCAAAAAGAAAATTAGCACTAGACTACACATAGAGCAATTTTAAACCTAGTCTAGATATGCATCTCATACAAGATTAATATAAATCTAAAATTTTTAATCTTTTTAATTTTAGATCTGATCATATCTGATGTGATATCTAAAATCTTTAATATCATATCATAGATCATAATAAAAATTAAATCTAAAATAGATATGTAGGACTGCTAATTTGGCTTTGATACCAGTTGAAGGAAAAACTGCTTTTTTCGCCACAAGATCAGTCTGATCTGACCAGATCTATAGAAAATATTTTAAAATTTTTTTTATAGAATCTAATTAGATCAGAGAGTTCTCCAATCTAATTTTAATAATTTAATATTAAAAATTAAAATTAAAATTAAAATAGTAACATCTGATGTTACCTTCAAGGTAAACTGCTTTTATCCTGTTGATGATCTATGGAAGCTTTGATTTCTGGATCAAGCCATGCACGTGCCTGGCCTCTACTAGAGTCCACTTAGGCTAGATTTGAAGGTACTCTCCTTTTGGATCTAATCATCAAAAATTAGATCTAAATCTAATTTTGTAGAGCCTTCGAATCAACCGATGAAGCAGCACGCTCGTCTCATGAACGTTGTCTCTTTCCTTGAAACCTTTGTGCGAATTCCTATGGATCTTCTCCTGAAACCTTGGCCCAACCTTTGGGCATGGAGAAGGAGAGGAGGGGCGTGGGGAAAGAGGGTAGCAAGTGGGGGTCTGGGGTGTAGAGCAACAATCATGAGAAACCCTAGGGCACAGGGTCTCTTAAATAGAGTCCTGTGCCACTAAAGCTAGAACTGGAACTGGTCTTCCATCTTCAACATTTAGAAACATTTTGCTTTGCTCGAATCTCCTATTGATCTACAATCCCTACAATGAATTGCAAATATGGTAAAGGCTATCAGTATCCAATATCCAGTCAGTAATATCATAAATAGAGAAATTGCAAGGAGTTATCACTAACTCCACAAGAAGTCGGTAAACTTAGTGGGAGACTCATCTTCTAGTTCTCGATTCTTTAGAAAAGGAGAAAAGAACAAGAAGAAGAAAGCTAAGAAGGTGCAAGTTCAGGCTAGGACATCTATGTAGGGCCAAACGAGGAAGATCAAGCCCAATAAGAGTCAAGCTGAATACTTCTTTTTCATGAAGTAGGGCATTAGAAGAGGAACTATTCTTAGTACATTGTCTCTTTGGATCCGAACATGTACAGAAAGAAGCAAGCTATTGCTGGATAAGGTATTTATATGATACCTTTTTAAAGTTCTGAAGCAACCTTAATAACCTGTGGTAGTCTGCTTTAGGCTTTGTCATTTTGAAATGAGTGAGGAATGGGAGAAAAGACCTATGCAACGAGTTCAGTATTGCATCCTTCCCAAGCTGTTTATGTAAGAAAAAGTCGAGCTTGCTCAATCGCTCTATCAGCTCAATTATGTATAATATATGATCAATGACAGAGGCACCATCCCACATCCTAATGTTGAAGATGGCACAACTAGTCTTGTGCCTCTCCACGATCATCGGGTGTGTCAAAAGAATCCTCCAACACTTGAAGCATGTCCTTTGACTGAGCCATCTTAAATCTATAACTAAACTCATCGCTCATGGCATCCAATATGATGCAGTGCACCATAGTCCGATCACTGAGCCACTTCTGATAAGTGTCTCTGACTGTTTCATGTGCATTGGCAGCTGGCTCCTTAGGTGCAGGATCTGTCAGCACATATAGGATTCATTCATGCTTCAGGACTATCTTCAACTTTCGATACCAGCTACCGAAGTTGGATTCCATCAACTTATCATTATCCAATAATGATCGGAGCGATAGAAAAGTGGCCATATCTGCAAAAGAAAATTATAATCTAATTAGTAATTGATTCATTAAATCTAAATATTTGAACTTTAATCAAAAGATTCTTTCACTATTTTATTCGAATTGATAGCCTCTACCTCTAATTTGAAGAATTATCCTAATTCTTTAGTAGGTACCAAAATTCACATAGACTGCATACGAGCCCAACTTTGGTTGGCCAACCCATGTACATCTAAGGGTAGGTTTATAATTAATTATTTCTCTAAATAATTTTTAGTAATTAAATTTTGCTCCAGTCCCTAATCAGTAGGCTTTGGCCTTCATTCAAAAAGTTCGATTAGATCCAACCATTAACATGACCATACTTGGCCCATCTAACCAATGAATGATTAGGCCCAACTTTGACTGGCTAACCTAACCACTATTTAGAAAGATATAGTCAAGAAATCATATAATAAATGATAATTTCATTAGCCGATAAGCACCAGGTCTTTGGGCCTCCAATGATTATCTAACTAATGGATCCATTATCACCCACTTAATGGAAGGCTGTGATCTAGTTATCACAATAACTATCTCATTTTGAGAATCTAATAATTTTAGAGGATTTAATTTGAAGATAAGAGAAGGTCAGATGAACCACTTATCATGATCCTTTCACTGGCTTCATCAAGTCAGCTTAAGGAAGATCATTAATAGGCAGGTTTAGGAGCACCTAAATCAATCATACTGATTTACCTAGCTGGCATGGGTTAGCTCGAATAGTCAAGTGATCCGATCAAAATATAATTTCACCAAAAATCTAGGTAAGTTTGATCAGTGAGAGGATCTGCCAAAGCTTGCCTTAAACACCATTAGAAATGATTAGGTAAGTGGGCTACTAATTAAAGACCATCGATCTGGTTTACCTTAGATACCAACTGATTTAATTAGTTTTAATTAGATCAATCTAATAGTTCGTGCTAGACTATGTAGCTAAGAATTAAGTCCATCTTAGATCTTGTTAAAGACACAGACTTGACCAACTACAACTATTATAATTGATCTAGAGAATTCTTAATCTAATCTAAGATAATAATTAATTAGATTTAGTCAATTTTTTAATTAAGTCCATTCTTTAATCTAACCTTAGGTCTAACCCAATTAATGGACCTAATCCCTACTAACCCATTTAACCCAATGTGTTATGATTTGTGTCTTAGGATCTTCAATTCACAATCCTAGATCCTAATCAAACAACTTCTTAATTCTTAATTAAGTATTTGAGCTGAGGGTTGGGGTTTGACTTTTTAAAAATAATTTTCATATTTATAAAATATTTTTACAACATAGTTCTAGCAACCAAGTTGCATGTTTGATTCATAATCAATATGCAAGTAAGATAAGCATGAAACTACTTTAAATCTAATCTAAATAGATTCAGGTAATTGAAATAGTTTCAACTATAAACTATGCAAATCCATCGGGTGAATACATCATGGTCGAGTTGACACTTCATTGAAGTCGAGCTGGCTCAACTATGTATTGCCCAAGCACTGGTTTTGTCTGCCTGAGATAGCCAGCTTGAATCAATCCCAAGCTGGCTCGATTTAAGCCTGAGCCGGCTCGACTGGTTTTAGCAGATCAATCTATGGTTCCTTGCATGGAAACCATATACAAATAAATGATTTTATTTTTAGATTTAAACATCTTTTAAATCTAATAAATCATAAATTAATCTAAATCACATCTAATAAATTTGTTGGTGCAAAATCTGGTCAATGTCGGATCGAACTAGAGTTGAGGAAGAAGAGGTCACCGTCGGTGACCTATAAAATAAAATTCCATTTAGAGTCGGTGGTAGTGACTCTGACAGGATCCTCCGACGATCAAGTCAGCTCTTCTGACCAACAGAAGTGGAGTGCTTAGGAAAGAACTCAACAGAATTTTAGGAAGAAGAAGAGAGATCAGAGAAAATGTATCTAAAGGATCCCTTTTATAGATGGAGCCCGGAGCAAACTAATAGTGACAGCCATAGCCGTTCGGTAGCTGACCGCTCGAAATCGCGTGGGGTTTATTATAGAGAGGGGCACCATCTATAGCAGACTGAGAGTGATAGCTATAATCGTCTGATAGTGGATCGCTCGAGGCTGCATGAGATTTGTTATAGAGAGGGACGTCATCTATAGTAGACTGATAGTGACAGCCGTAGCCATCCGGTACTGAGCCGCTCGAGGTCACGTAGAGTTTGTTACACAGAGAGGTGTCTGATGCATGCTAATCTATAGCTATGGCAAGTGCACCAGCCGATCAAGTAATAAAGTAAATGAGTAGAGTATCGTCCCTAGAGGATTGAAAAATAAGTACTGAAAAATTCTTTTCTATGCTTTATTTAGAAGATTGATTTATGAGAATAAGTAATTAAAAAATAAAATAAAAAAATAATTAAAAATTTTAAGAAAATAGAGAGAGTGTAATTATTTGGGTTTTAAACTTAAGAGCAATGGATTACTAAGGCAATCGGTTCACCAACTCAGTCAATACAATATTCAAATTATTAGATTAATTTTATTTCATATGATGGTGGAGTCTCCTAGTTTATTTACTACCCTTTGATCTAGGCATAGCAAAACTATCAATATTTATTAATTATCCTTTGGTTCAGGTGTAATTTAAATAAATATTAATGCATTAAGTTTTGTGAAACTCTCTAATTAAAATACGTTGCATCCAAAGTGCACTAAAATTTCTGCATGCATATGAATTCTAATTTGATTCATAATACAAGGTATATAATCAAGAAGTAATAACATAGATGTACTTGGTCCGTAACATCTATGTTCATCAGATGAATTAGAAGATGGCCAGTAATCTAAAAGCATTAAGATCAGATTTATATACTCCTCATGAATAAAATTTAAAATTAAAAATAAATCATATTGAATATTGCATCAAAAGAGTGGCTACACCTTAGTCTTAATAAAAAAAAATTAGTTCATGATAACAAGTTCAAAAATAGCAAATAAAATAAAAAGTATGAAGAAATTAGACTATTTAATTACTGAAATTGATTGTCCATTGCTCTTGGTGTGGAAAACTTGATGAAGAAGAAGAGAAGCTCCTTGATTGATGTCTTGATTATCAGAAGAAGAAAAGAAGAAAAGAAAAAAAAAATAAAAACCCTTTCTCCTCTTTCTCTCAAAATTCTCTCCCAAAACTCTCTATTCAAAACTCTCTCTCAAAGCTCTCTATTATTCCCTGTTCCCAGGCTCTCTCTTAAAACTCTCTCCCCAATTCCCTGTTCCAAAGCTCTCTCTTAAAACTCTCTCCCCAAAACCCTCTGTATTTTTTTCTCTCTATCTCTCCTTTCGGCAACAGCAGGCAGCCCCCCTTTTACAAGCTAAGAGGTGGATTTTTGGAAGAAATCCTAACCAAATTGGGTTTAAAACTCTTAACATAAGTCAAATTAAAACCCTGGATAATTCTGGCCTTCAGATCAGCATCCAACGGATCAAAAATCACTTAAAAATTCTTTTTAAAAACCTAGTTCAAGTCTAAATTAACCTCAGCCATCGAATCTTCTTGATGATTAAATTTGGATCATCGGATCGCTTACAGGAGCCTAAAGATTCCTAGTTAAAATAGGTAATGCATCTCCACTGTTGGATCTCGACCGAGAGCTGCATCCATCGTTCGTCAGCGCATAAATTTTAGCCATTCAATCAAATCCCAGTAAAAGACATCTGTCGGATTAGGTAGAATTCTCAGATTGCCCTCTGTAGACCATGCACGAGCTCAGTATAACATGGACTGCCACTTTCTTCAGCCAATCGGAGTGCGCTTCTCCCTATGAAATTTTCGAAATACCCTCTATAGTGGTCCACCATGCACCACGAAAAATGCTGATGTCAGCTCGGTGTAAGCAAAATGGCATCAACAATGGTCCACCATGCGCCACAAAAAATGCTGACATCAGCTCGGCGTAAGCATGGCATCAACAATCGGTCAGCAGGTCAGGCTGGACGGTCTGCTAATCCAATTTTTCTGAGCCGATTTGAATTGGATCGACTTTTTTTTTTGAAATTCAATTTCGAACTCATTTGAAGTCATTTTGCTTGAAATTTATTTCATCTGAATCAGAAAAATAAGATCTTCATATTGGTGGCCTTCTTTCCTATATAAGATTAATAAAAATATTAATTTTTAAAAAAATAGATTAATTTATTTTATAATTTAATACTTTTATTAGTATGTTTTTACCACTTATCAGTGTCCGTTATTGTGATGTGCTCATTCATCGAGATTTAATAGTCATAGTTCGGAAGAAGCAGGCGTTGGTTGGTGAAGAACTTTGACGTATGTCAATTTCAGAGGAGTTCAAACTCCTAAAGGAAATATGGCTAGAGGGGATCATCTGGAAGGAATACTATTTGAAATCTAGAAGTAACCCACTGGAGGAATTCGGATGGAGTTCGACTGATGGAGAAGTCCAAAAGGAGTCTGACTATTGGAGAAGCTCGACTGAAGGAGAAGTTTGAAAAGAGTTCGACTGCTGGAGAAATTCAACTGAAGAAGAAGTCCAGAAGGAGTTCAGCTTCTGGAGGAATCCAACTGAAGGAGAAGTCTGAAAAGAGTTCGCTCCTGGAGGAATCCGATTGAAGGACTCTTGGAGGAATTTGACTGAAGAAGAAGTCCAAAAAAAGTTTGGCTCCTAGAGGAATGCGACTGAAGAAGAAGTTCGAAAGAAGTTCGGCTCTTGGAGGAATCCGACTGAAGGAAAAGTCTGGAAAGAGTTCGACTCCTGAAGGAATTCAACTGAAAGAGAAGTCCAAAAGAAGTTTGGCTTCTGAAGGAATCCGACAGAAGGAAAAGTTCGGTAGGAGTTTGACTCTCGGAGGAATCCGATCGAAGGAGTTCGACTACTGGAGAAATCCGACCGAAGGAGAAGTTCGGAAGGAGCTCGGCTGCTGGAGAATTTTCAATTGAAGCTCTTTTATGATTACCAGTTACATTAGGCTAAGCATCTGACTGGACAAGTTTAGAAAGAGTTTGGCTCCTAGAGGAATCCGATTGAAGGACTCCTGGAGGAATTCGACTAAAGGAGAAGTCCAAAAAAAGTTTGGCTCTTGGAGGAATCCGACTGAAGAAGAGTTCGAAAGGAGTTCGGCTCCTAGAGGAATCTGACTAAAGAAAAAGTTTGAAAGAAGTTTGGCTCCTAGTGGAATCTGACAGAAAGAGAAGTCTAAAAGGAGTTCGACTCCTAGAGGAATCCGACTGAACGAGAAGTTCAGTAGGAGTTCAGCTCCTGGAGGAATTCGATCGAAGGAGTTCGACTGCGGGAGGAATCCGACTCAAGGAGAAGTCCGAAAGGAGCTTGGCTGTTGGAGAATTTTTGATCAAATCTCTTCTATGATTATCAGTTACATTAGGCTAAGCATCAGACTGGACTTCGATGGGAGCAGGGTTTATCTTCAATAAAATTTATGATTAATAATAGCTCTACACGAACTAGGACAACCCCTCCACTATAAGGAATAAAACTTACAGCAGGACAACCTTATAGCAGTTCATGTGATCATAATTTTTAATTTTAGATTTAATAATCAAATTATAAATTAGATCTAATCTAAGAAATAATCTAAATATGCATAAATAATCATGTAATAAATAATCCAAGCTCTGATACCAATTGAAAGAAATAGATCTAGGGTTTCAGGGCTAGATCTTGAAACTTTTTCAAGATCAGGTAGCGGAAGACTAAAATTAATCAAAATTAATTTTAAATATTAGAGAATACCCTAGATCTAGTAATCTATTACATGAACATGGCATGTCCTTAAATCAAAAATTAAAATATAATGAAAAAACTAAAATATGTTGATTACATCAACATGTATATACACTACATCTAATGCAGGTATAAAGAAAATAGATCAGATCTATTACCTATGCAAGTTAGATGTTCTAACTTGCTGATCTGGGCATGAGGATGATGTTGCAAGCCGCACATGCATCCAGTCTCTAGGAGTCATCCACACGAGCCCATGAATTACGATCAGAAGTTTTGATACAGAAAATCAGCACAGTATGCTAGTACTGTGCTAATCTTTCTTTGAAGGTCGATCAGATGCCTCCTTCTTTTTGATTTGGATTCTTCCAAAGAGGAGGAGGAGAGGAGGTTTTAGATGTGAGACACTTTTAGAAAACTCAAAAAAGGAGGAAGGAAAGAGGTGAATGCAGCAACCCTAGAAGAAGATCCTCTTCTTCTTCTCTTTGCTCTCACGTAGACACCTAGTTTGGTATCTATGAAACCCCAATGTCCAAGAGCTCTCTCTCCCTAGTTTTTACACACCCCAAAGCTCTCTCAATGATCTATAACCTCACACAAAACCAGCCCAAAATTCATCCTAAATATATAGAAAAAGAGGATTTCTTGTCCAGGTCAAAAACTAGACAAGGAATGTCCAATTTGGGCAAGTCAAGGGGCGTCCAACTCTTGGGCACCCTCTCCAAAATTTTAGGCTTAGACCATCTATGAAAATCACCCAAAACCTTCTCCTTTTTAACATAAAAAATAGAGAGAAAATAGGGAGGAGGGTGACACACATGGGAGGATAAATTTTGATTTTTCAAAACACTATCTCATAGGATTTAAAACCAAAACAAATTCCCTTCTTTGACTTGGTCTACTACCTAATTTTTATATGAGAAAGAGAGAAGAGGAGGGTGGGCATGACAAGGCCTGGGAGAGAGATTTTTGTCGCCCAAAATAGGAGAGAAAGAGGGCATGGGGTGTGGGGGCCTAAGGTGGTGCAAGGTGACTTGGCCAAAGTGGTTTCTCAAACCAAATTAAATTAAAACCAAGTCAACCAAATTAAATTAGCCCCTAGCCCAATTAATGACTTAATTAAATTAGATTAAATTAAATTTAATTATAATTTAATTTTTTAATTAAATTAAAAAATTGGGTTGACCTAAGTCCTACTTGAACTAGGACTAATTTTTCCTTACACTTGGCTTATCCAATAAGCCAATTGAACTTGATCCAATCAAGTCCAAACTAAATCTAATTAGATCATATTTAATTAAACTTAATTTTAGATCATTGGCTTAATCAAATTAAGTCAATTAGTAATCTAATTGCTAATCGATCCTCCTGCAATACTTATACTAGGTTAAACATCAATCGTATTGATCGTTTAATCCTAAAATGATTCTTAATCGTTGATCAACCATCCGATCAGATCATGAGCTATAATGTGTATGATCTCATAGATCTAAATCTAAATCTATAGTATAGAAATAGATTTCTATACCAATCGATGTAACCATCTAGCAATGGTATCCGATGGTCGGATAGATCGAATGTTTAAAATAGCATTCTTAGAACCATGTGGATATAGTTTTCACATAATTCATCTTCTTGATCAAAATATTTATAGGATACCTCAGAGTTCAACTATCAACTTTGATTAGGTTATCCATATTATATTTTAAAATATCAAATCCATCTGATGGATTATCCTGACCAAGATTTTGCTATATTGAAATACAGTGATACATTCTTCTCCAACTCTTGGAGTGGTCAATCCCATCTTGATCATGCACCAACTTTGCAAGTACTTGACTATGCCCAGAAGCCTTCCATTACTGAATTAGAAATTCAGTTAGTCCGATACCAAAGCATAGTGAGTTGCTTGTAAGTCACTAAGATGATCTAAGGTTTAAGAGACACTTATACCTATATCCCATCAGAGATATTCTCAATAGTAGAATGCTCTGGAATTGGTCATATTCAATAACGATGTATCCATACATCTCATCTGTATGCTATACCAGTGTCTTCATACTTCTTGGTTAAAAAGACAACCAACCTATATGGCATAAAGCGACCTATGCTCAATAGATGCTGTCATCCTAATTAACAGCCTATCATTTGGTCATGAATAGATTTAAGGACTAATCGATAAATCCTCTTCTTATCAAAGCTAAATAGTCCTAAGGACTTTATCATAATAATGGAGTTCATTAGAAGATGAATATTTTATGATGAAAATGCTAAAAATATATTTTATTAATTAATAAATTATTATAATTATAATGTAGCACAATTATCAACAAACTGACAATTAGCTTTAGGACATATTTTCCAACAAGATCTGCTTGGTTAAAAGATTAAGAGCCCTAATCAGGATAGTTTTTAACTACCATGATCCAAATTCTTCTTATCTTTTCAGATTTTCTTGCAAGCTTAATTTCTTGCTATCGTTCATTCTATTCATATTTTTTTTTGTATTTATTCATGAGCATGTTTAATTTTTGCTATCATTTATTTATTTTATTATTGCTAGTTATTTACTGATCTCTAAAATGGTATTCATCTACATCATTTAGATTGATCTTGCTTGGATCCCATATCAATCAATCATGCCTCTTGAGTAGAGTATAGATAACTATACTGTCTGTCTTGGGAATAATATGCCACGATCGAACATGATTTGTTATTGATGAATAGAAGAAAGCTTGATCTTTTCTTTTCTTTTAGGTTATCCCACATCACCGAGGTTGGCTCTTATAGAGATTCAGACGAGCTCCTTTTCTTAAGAAAGATCTTAGAAGGCTTATCTAAGACCTATGGGAGGGAGAAGGCCGAGCTACATCAACTAAAGATTCAGATGGTTTACCAAAAAGGTGCTGTAAAAGAAGTCGAGGTTGAATCGGCTGTGCTGCGAAAGAGACTGAGGGAGGCTGAGGAGGATTTTTGAAGAGCTCAGAAGTTGTTGGGTGAGAGTCTAGCTGCAAGATGAGAACTCGAAGAGAAAATAAATGATTTGAAGCATTACCTCCTGATGGCTAGAACCGGTAGTCCGAAGTTTGAGTTGAAATAGGACTTCATCTCTTTCTTTTTTTTTATGTAATTGGTCTTTGCAAACCTTCACTTGTAATGAACTTTATTTTAATAAAATATCATTTCTTTTGCTTTTTCATAGCCTTGTCTTAATTGCATACTTATAGAATTCATCACTTTTTCATGGTTTACAATTGTAGAGTTCCCACATAATCATGACTTCGATTTACCATAAAATGTCCCCCATACCCATAGACGAAGACCTTTGGATGTAGTTCAAAAATAAACTTTTTCCTGTTCGGGCGTTTAGGCCATTATATTCTTTGTATTAGGACAAAGTCCTTTTCCCATCGTTTGGATGGAGGTAACCTTCTGTCTTAAATAACCGGAGGTCTTCACCCTCGCTACAATGAGGTTAACCTCCTATCTTAGATAAATGAAGGCCTTTACCTTTGCTACGATGAGGTTGACCTCCTATCTTAAATAACCAGAGGCCTTCACCCTCACTATGATGAGGTTAACCTCCTGTCTTAAATAATTGAAGACCTTAACCTCCTGTCTTAAATAATTGAAGACCTTCACCCTCGCTACGATGAGGTTAATCTCCTATCTTAAATAATTGAAGACCTTCTACTTCATTTAGGAACGAAGTTTGGTTGGGTTATTTTCTATCATCACAGTTTTGCACCAAAGATAGATATTAAAGTAAGAAAATTTTGTAGAGATGAGATAATTGATAGTACATTCATAAATTTTTCAACTTTCATGATCGCAGGAGTGTAGGCCCTCCAAGCTCCTTCAGGTAATAAGTTTCTAGTTGGATGATTTTCACAACTTCTTAAAGGCCTTCCCAATTCAGGATGAGCTTTTCTTGATTTTATGGCTGTGAAACATCCACCCATTGAAGTACCAGATCTTCCACTTTAAATGTTTTGCTCTTCATCTTGGAATTATAATAATGGACTACTCTTTGCTTGTAAACTACCATTCTGATCTAAGGCTTCTCCCATTTTTCTTCCAACAGATCAGGATTTGCCTTGAGGTCTTGCGAGTTGCTTTGTTTATTAAAAGCTTCAACTCATGCTGAGGAAAGTTCAAGTTCAATTGGAATGACTATCTCTATCCCAAAAGTCAATGCAAAAAGAGTTTCTCTGGTTGGCAACTTTTGGATGGTTTGATAAGTCCAGAGCACATGATAGAGTTCATCCATCCACGTTCCTTTTGCCCTTTCAAGCCTTTTATCCCTTACAACAAAATTTTGTTAGTTATCTCGGCTTTGTCATTTGCTTGAGGATGAGCTACAGATGTGAAATGATGGGATATATTCAGATGTTCATAAAATTCAACAAATTTTGCTCCTGCAAACTAGCATCAACTATCAATAATCAGAGTTCGGGATAGACCAAATCTACAAACTATTGACTTTCCGATGAAGTCTTGTACTTTAGCTTTACTAATTTTTGCCAAAGATTTAGCTTCTATCCACTTAGTAAAATAATCTACCACTACTAAAAATAATTTTCATTATCCAGATACCATGAAAAAAGGCCCAAGTATATCCATCCTCCATTATGCAAACAACCATGGAGCACTTAAAGGTATAAGCTGTAAGGCTGGTTGTCTGTGAATACTTGCATTTCTCTGGCATCGGTCATATTTTTTCATATATTCTATAGCATCCTGATGCATGGTTGCCCAATAATATCCTTGCTAAAATAGTTTGTAAGATAGAAATCTGGCCCCAAGATGGTTTTCATATATTCCTTCATGAACTTTTCTCAGAGTATAATTGGCTTCAGAAGATCAAAGACATTTGAGAAGTGGCAAGAAGTATGACCTTTTATATAACTTATTTTCATATAGAACATAGCGAAAAGCCAGGTTTCTCAATTTTTGAGCTTTTTTGAGGTCTCTAGGAAGAATACCATCTTTGAGATATAAAATCAATGGATTAATCTAGTTGGGCTCATGGTCAACCTGCATCACTGTTGGAGACTCCTCCAAACCTGGATGTTGACGAACTTCGAAGAAGACCTCTCTTAATAGTTCATTAGGAGCCAAAGTGGCCAACTTGGAAAGGAGGTCGGCTCTAGTATTTTTGGCTTTAGG
This sequence comes from Cocos nucifera, assembly GCA_006176705.1. NCBI lineage: Eukaryota > Viridiplantae > Streptophyta > Magnoliopsida > Arecales > Arecaceae > Cocos > Cocos nucifera. The sequence goes on from QRFJ01006588.1 coordinate 74,979, forward strand.
AATTTGCTGAATTTCAAAGCTGCTAAAAGCCAAAATTAAACTTTTTACTTTTTCTAAGTATTTTTTCATACTTTTCTTTCAAGCTTCATAGGTGTTACTGGCCTACCCCACCACTAATTGAGAGTCACTATAAACTTTCAAGTGTTCCGCTTCCAGCTCTTTAGCTATTCTTAGTCCTACAATTAGAGTTTCATATTCTACTCCATTACTGATGGTGGAAAACTTGAAATGCAAAGCATATTCAGCAATAATTTCTTCTGGATTAATTAAAATTAAGCCTGCATCTGTCCCTGAAGCATTGGATGAACCATCAACATACAAAGTCCAAAAATTTTTAGGAAGATCTACTTTTTCTTTAGTGGGATTTAGCTGTAAGTTGGGTGTGCAAACTTCTTGGTGCTTAGGTTTGGTAAGGTCTAGGATAGTACATTCTACTATAAAATCAGCCAATATCTAAGCTTTAATGGATGGTTGAGGTTGAAAGTTGATATCAAATTTAGTGAGCTTGATCGCCCATTTTGCTATTCTTCTAGAAGTATCGGACCGGTGAAGGACTGCCTTAATAGGTTGGTCAGTGAGAAGTGTAACTATGTGACCCTGAAAATAAGATCGAAGCTTTTTGGCTGCAATCAACAATGCATAAGTTAGCTTTTCTAATTTGTTATACCTCGTTTCTACATCCCTCAGGACTTGGCTTATATAGTAGATTGGCTTTTGCACTTTGGCTTCTTCTCTGACCAGAATGACTCTAATGGCTACTGAAGATACTACCAAATATAGAAACAATTCTTCATTGGGTTCAGGCTTGGTAAGGAGAGGGGGTGAGCTTAAATAATTCTTCAATTCTTCAAAGGTTTGTTGGCACTTAGGAGTCTAGCAGAAGTTCTTTGGCTGCTTGAGCACTTGAAAGAAGGGCATGCAATATTTCGCTGATCTTGAAATAAAGCGATTCAGAGCTGCAACCCTTCCCATAAGGCATTGGACTTTTTTTATTATTTTTGAAATAATCATTTCTTGGATGGCTTTGATTTTTTCTGGATTTGCCTCGATGTCGCATTTTGATACAACAAATCCTAAGAACTTTCCTAAAGTTACTCTGAAAGCATATTTAGTAGGGTTCAGCTTCATCTTATACTTTCAAAGGGTACTAAAGGTCTCTTCAAGATTGACAATATGATTTGATGAAGATTGGCTCTTAACAAGCATGTCATCTACATAAACCTCCATATTGCAGCTGATCTGTTTCTTGAAGATTTTATTCACTAGGCGTTGATAAGTTGCACCTACATTTTTAAGTCCAAAAGGCATGACCTTGTAATAATAAAGACCATGATCAATAATAAAAATAGTTTTCTCCTCATTTTTTGGCACCATCTAGATTTGATTATAACTAAAGAAGATATCCATGAAAGTGAGGAGTTCATAGCCTGAGGTCGCATCCATTAGTTGGTCAATTCTGGATAAGGGATAGCTATCTTTTAGGCAAGCCTTGTTCAAGTCTGTGAAGTCTATACACATCCTCCATTTACCATTTATTTTTTTGACGAGGATGACATTTACGATCCAGTCTGGATAAGACACCTCCTAGATGAATTCGGCTTTAAGGAGCTTGTCAACCTCATCCATAATTGCCTTCTATCATTCTAGTGCAAAGCTGTGCTTCTTTTATTTTACTAGCCGATGTTTGAGGTCCACGCTAAGTTGATATTTCATAACTTCAGCATCAATCCCAGGTATATCCATAAGTACCCAGGCAGAAACATTGGCATTCTTTTGTAAGAAAGCGATGAGCTGCTTTCTAACTTCTCGCTATAGGTTGGAGCTGATTTGAATAGTATGATCTTCATTTCCGTCACTCGAAGGGATTGCAATAAGGTCATCAATTGGTTCCCTCCTTTCTTTAGTCAAATCATGGGCATCGGGTCCATCTACTGGATGGGGTCTGCTTGCTTCCCTGCTTGTAAGGTAATAGTATAGTAATGCCAAGCTAGAGCTTGATCTCCTCTAACTTCTCCAACTCCATGTCCCGTTGAAAACTTCATTTTTAGATAATAAGTCAAGACCACTACCCGAAGTGCATTTAAACCAAGTCGACCGAGGATTACGTTGTAAGCTGAGAGGGTCTTTACTACCAAGAAATCAGCTTGAGCTCTAGACTACCTTAGGTACCGACCTACGACTACTGACAAAGTTATTCTTCCCTTAACTGGTATTGCATCACTAGTAAATCCTACTAATGGAAAACTTATTGGCCCTATTCTATTGTCAGGTATGGGTAATTTAGAGAAAGCATTATAAAACAAAATGTTAGTAGAGCTTCCATTATCAATCAAAATATAATGTATATTATAATCAGCAATATTTAGAGTAACTACAACCACGTCATTGTATGAAAATTGAACCCCCTATGAATCTTTTTTAATGAAAGCTACGGATTCTTTAGTTCTTTGCCTTTTTGCTTGCTCTACTGATCTGCTAGCCTCCCCCTACCTATGTCCCCTAGCAATGGTGTTGATAATTTCCAGTGGGGGTCAATCTCTTTGTGGTTCATCCCTCCAAGATAGTTCAAGTTGTGGGAGGGCCCATAGATGATCTTCTCTTCTTTTCGGTCGATGCCTGATGAATCGATCTAATCGACCTCTTCTAATCAGTCTCTCGATCTTGTCTTGGAGTTGGATACATTCTTCAGTATCGTAACTATGGTCATAATGGTAGAGGCAGTATTTTTTGGGTTTACGCTTGACTGGGTGAGTCTTCATTCTCTCTGGCCTTGACAGCTGCTCCTTTATTTTGATCAGCACTTAAGTCTTAGGAGCGTTCAAAGGAGCATAGTTATGGAACCGTCGAGGAGAGAAGTTCCGTCATGCCCTCCGATCAAGATTTTTTGGTTGACGTGCTCAAGGTGGAGTTTGGGCCTATCTGCGCTCAAAAGGAGTTCAGAAACATGATCGAGCTTCACTCAGCTTCTCTGCAGTTGTGGGCTTGCTATATTCGCCCGCCCGGCACTCTTTTGCGGTTTCATCATCTTTCAGTCTGAAGGCTTTCTTTGCCTGAGCATAGCCTTAAGCCCAGGCCAACATGTCGGCCAAGTTCCGAGAATACTTCTTCTCCAGGGAGAAGAGGTCATTCTTCTAAAGGCTGTCTTATAGTGCTGCTATTGCAATTAACTGGTCCAAATTTCAGACCTCCAATACAGTAGTATTAAAGCAGCTGACATAAGCTCGGATGGACTTTCTTTTCTTTTGCTTGATATGAACGAGAGAGTCTAAGCCTCTTCTTTAATGTTAGTTACTGATAAAATGTGCCACAAATAGATAGCTCATCTGATCAAAGGAGAAAATGGTACCCAGTTTGAGGCTTGAGTACCAGTTCCTTACTGCTCCCTTCGGGATGGAGGAGAAAGCTTAATAAAGGATGGCGTCAGGCATGCTATGGAGCAGCATCGTAGTTCAAAATGCTTTGATGCGGTTGGCAGGATTGGTGGTCTCATTATAGATCTTAAACTGAGGAAGCTTAAAGTTCGGTGGGATAGGCTCCTGCATAATCTAGATGGAGAATGGAGGGTTGGAGTAGATGTCATCATTGCAGATGGGGGCAGCATGATGGAGTTCCTCAATCCATCGATCAAGAGTGTAGGGGTGCAAGGATCCTCTAGGAGTTGAATCGTGATCTGAACAAGGGATCACTATCCTCTACTTCCCCTTTCCAAGGGTTATCGACCGACTTACCCAAGTGGGCCATCTTTGCTCCAACTCCTAGTACTTCTGCGAGGGTCTCTCCAGCTGAACTAGTGCTGGGGGCTATTGCATGGCCTGCACTACTTTAGTGAGATCTTTAACCTACTGTACCAGCAGGTTGAACTACTCCAAATCCACTATGGCTGTCGGTGGGGGGGCTGAGGTGCCAGTGATGAGGTTGGAGCAGGTTGATTTGGGGTAGACCTAGCAGCGGAGGTAGTGGATCATCGAGTTAAAGCCTTCTTTGGCGACATCTTATGGAAACAAGGAGAGATCAGAAGGAAAAGAGGCTAAAGAGTTGAAGAAGAGAGGAAGAAGATGAACTTCGACTGAGTACTTCTTTTAGAACAAAGACTCAGAGAGACCCTTCTTCTAGCATCAATCCTATTGGTGTAGAAAACTTTAGAATGTTGGAACACACTGGAGTTGGTGGAGACGAGGTCATCGACGAGACCTAAAAGAAACTAATCTAGGATTCTAAGGTTAGCTTTTGAAACTTTTTCAAAATTACAGTGGAAAAGATGAATCAATCACATTAATTCATGAATAAAATAACATAAAATCCTTAATCTAAGATCCTATTACATGATTATAGCATGCTATTAAATTAGAAAATAAAACATTAGAAAACTACATATTGATCATATCAACAATAGACTATTCTAGATCTAATCTAGATATGTAACAAGAAAATCAAATCATCCTTACTTTTGTAATTTGAGTTTCTTAACTCACTGATCTAGGCCTAAGATTGTTGTTCTGAGCTGTACATGCATCCAACACAAGCCCTCGATCGTAGATCAGAAGTCTGATGCCTAAAATTCAGTACAGTATGTTAGTGTTGTGCTGATCCTTCTTTGATCGTTGATCTAGATCTTTCTTCTTTAATTTTTAGATCCTACAACTTTTTAGAAGATGAGAAAAAAGATTTTGACACTGAGACACCTCTCAAAACTCAAAAAAAATGGAGGAAGAGATTTAGAGAAAATCCTAGAAGAAGACCATCTTCTTCTTCTTTATTTCTCTCACCAAAGCACCTTGATTGGTGCCTTTACAATTTCCATGCCTAAGCTTTTCTCTCATAAGTTTTTCTACACCTTAATAGCCCTCTCAAGCCTCTAGAATCTCAAAAAAAAATTTGATCAAAAGACCTTTTATATATGGAGATATGGAGCAATCCTTAACTAGGTCAAATACCTAGTCAAGAGATATCCAAATAGAGCTAGACTTGGGGCGCCCAACTCTTAGGCACCCCCTCCTTTATTTTTGACATCGACCTCCTAATTTTGTCACACAAAAAGGGCTCTTTTCCATCAAAGAAAATAGAGGAAAATAAGGAGGGTTGGCGGCATAGCATGGGAAGGAATTTTGGTTTCTCAAAACTCTATCTCATAGATTTTAAATCAAAACAAACTCCTTTGTTTGACTTGGTCCACTACCTATCTCCATGTAAGAAAGAAAGGAGAGCAAGGGGCATGTGTGAAAGGCCTATAGAGAAGTTTTTTCATGCAAAAAACAAAGCAAAAAAGAGCATGGGAGCATGACAAATTCATTGGTGCAAGGAGAAGGGAGTCCTAGTCATACTAGGACTCCTATTTTGACTTGGTCAAACATAGAATTTGAACCAAATAAAATTAGGATAAATTGAACCTAATTAGAATAGGTCTTAGTCCAACTAATAACCTGATTAAATTAGATTAAATTATATTTAATTTTAATTTAATTTTCTAATCAAATTAAAAATTGGGTTGATACAAGTCCTAATTGAACTAGGACTCATTCCTCCTTGTAATTGGCTCATCCAATAAACCAATTGGACTTGATCCAATTAAGCTCAAATCAAAACTAATTAAATTAAATTAGACTTAATCTTATCCCTTTGGCTTAATCAAATTATGTCAATTAGCAATCCAATTGCTAATCAATCCTCTTGCAATACTTGCATTAAGTCAAACATCAATCATATTGATTGTTTAATCTAATAATGATTCTTAATCATCGATCAACCATCTGATCAGATCGAGAACTCTTATGTATGTGATCCCATAGGTTCAAACCTAAGTTGATAGTATAGAAATAAATTTTTGTATCAATCGAAGTGACCATCTAGCAATAGTACCCGATGGCCGGATAAATCGAATGTATAGAACAACATTCTTAGAACCCATGTGGATATAGTTTCTATATAATTCATCCCCTTGACCAAAATGCTCATAGGACACCTCAGAGTTTAACTGTCATCCTAATTAGGTCATCCACATTGTATTTCAAAATATCAAATCCATCTTATAGATTATCTTAGCCAAGATTTTTACTATATTGAAATATACAGTGATGCATTCTTCTCTAACCCTTGGAGTGGTCAATCCCATCTTGATCACTTACCGACTTTGCAAGTACTTGACTATGCTTAAAAATCTTTCGTTACTAAATTAAAAATTTAGTTAGTCTGGTACCAAAGTATAGTAAATTGCTTGCAAGTCACTGAGGTGATCTCAAATCTAAGGGATACTTATACCTATATCCCATTAAAGATATTTTCAAGAGCAGAATGCTCTGGAGTTGGTCATGTTCCATGACGATGTATCCATACATCTCACCTATATGCCATACCAGTATCTCCATACTTTTTAATTAAGAGGACAACCAATCTATATGGCATACAGTAACCTATGCTCAATAGATGTTATCGTCCTAATTAATAGCCTATTATTTGATCATGAACAGATTTAAGGACTAATCAATAAATTCACTCTTTATCGAAGCTAAATAGTCCTAAGAACTTCATCACAATAATGAAGTTCATTAGAAGATGAATACTTTATGATGAAAATACCAAAAATATATTTTATTAATTAATAAATTAATTATAATTATAATATAGCATAATCATCAATAAACTGATGATTGGCTTTGGGACATATTTTTCAATAATTTTCACTTATCCTAAAGCCATTCGGCAAAGTATCTAATACCCATCTTCGACTTGTGGTCGTCAAACTCCTTTATTGCCAGGGCTTTAGTGAAGGGATCAGCCAGGTTCTCCTTTTCATCAATCTTCTGAAGGTCGACGTCATCTCGATCCACGATCTTTCGGACTAGGTGGTAGTAGCACAGCATGTGCTTCGTTCATTGGTGTGCTTTTGGTTCTTTCGCCTGAGCAATGGCACCAGTGCTATCGCAGTGGAGCAGGACAGGTCCATTAAGGGAGGATGCTATTCTGAGCTCGGTGATGAATCTTTTCAGCCACATAGCTTTCTTCATGACATCTAATGCAGCGATGTACTCTGCTTCACAAATAGAGCTGCCATAGTATGTTGCTTGAAACTCTTCCAGCAGATGGCTCCATCATTTAGGATAAAGATATAACCTAACATGCTTCTGCTATCATCATGGTCAAATTGAAAACTAAAGTTAGTAAACCCCATAAGGTCAAATTGAAAACTAAAGTTAGTAAACCCCATAAGTTTCAAATCTGACTTGCCATAAACCAACCATTGATCCTTATTATTTCTCAAATACTTAAGGATGGCTTTTACCACTTTTCAGTGGTTCTCTCCTAGATTAGATTGGTATCTACTCACTACTCTTAGTGAGTATGCCATATCTAGTTTTGTATATATCATGGCATATATGATGGATCCTACAATCAAAGCATATGGAACTCTACTCATATGCTCTCTCTTCAGGAGTTGTCGGATAATCCTTCTTAGAGAGAGAAATTCCATAGCCTACTTATCCGAATGAATTTGAGCATTGTCACAGGAAAGAACGTCTCATCATTGTCAATACCATAACATTGACGATATCCCTTGGCAACCAGATGGGCTTTATAGGTCTTCACCTTTCTATCTGCACCCCTCTTTCTTTTAAAGATTCATTTACATCCAATGGATTTAATCCCTTTGGATGGGTTAACCAATGTCTACACATCATTAACCTTCATGGACTCCATTTTAGATTTCATGATCTCAAGCCATTTCTCAAAATCGGGCCTCTACATTGCATCCATATAAGTAATCGGATTTTCATCATTCTCATCAAGTTCGATGGAATCACCATTCCAAACTAAGAAACCATAATATCTATCCGGATGATGCGGTATTCTATCAGATCGTCTTAATGGTGCAGGTGCACTGGTCTCCAAATTTGATCTAATCAAATTCAATTTAGGTTCAGCTATAGGTGTCGGTCTTTCTACCTATTGAACTTCATCAAGTTCAATCTTAGAGGCAATAGTTTCTTTACCAAGGAACTCCTTTTCTAAAAAGATTGCCTTAAGATTGACGAACTCCTTTTGTTCATTTGCATGGTAGAAAATATATCCTTTTATCTCTTTTGGGTATCCTATGAATGTGCACTTGTCAAAGCTAGGTCCAAGTTTATCTGTAATTAATCATTTCATATAAGTCGGACACCCCCAGATCTTAAGGTGTGAAAGTGCTGGCTTACGTCCTGTCTATATCTCATATGAAGTTTTAATCACCAACTTACTTGGAATCCTATTTAAAAGATAGCAAGCTGATTTGAGTGCATATCTTCAAAAGGATATCAGCAAGCTGGCAAAATCCATCATGGATCAGATCATGTTTAACAGAGTCTGATTCCTTCTTTTCGACATATCATTATACTATGGTGTTCCTGAAGGAGTCCATTGGAAGAGAATCTCATTTTCTCCTAGATATGTAAGAAATTTATTAAAAAGATATTTCCCTCCTCAGTCAGACCGAAGAGTTTTAATAATCTTTCAAGTTTGTTTTTTTACTTTACTTTGAAATCATTTGAACATTTCAAATGAATCCGACTTATGTTTCAAATAGACATATTCATACCAAAATGGATCATCTGTGAAAGTGATGAAGTAGAAATATCCATCTCTGGCACTAGTGCTCATAGGTCCACATACATTAGTATATACTAGACCTAAGAGCTCAGTGGCTCTCTCATCTTTTTTAGTAAAAGGTGACTTGATCATTTTTTCAAGTAGACAAAACTCATAGGTTGGAAGTAATTTACAATCACTGACTTCAAAAATTTTCTCTTGAGTCAACTATTTATCCTATTCTTGTTTATGTGACCTAGCTTGTAATGCCATAAGTACATATCAGACACACTATCTAATCTAAGGTGCTTGCTAGTAGAATAGACTAAATTAATAGGTTATGATAACATATATATACCATTATTCAAATGTTAAGAGAATATAGTAACATCATTTATAATGATATTATAAAACTTTTTTTATTAAAATTTTATAATTATCTTTGGCCAAAAGACTTACAGAAATGGCATTCAAAAAAAAAAACTAGGACAAAAGTCACAATCACTAAGAACAATAATATGAGACTCAAATACAAGTTTCAAGATTTTTAATGCTAGAATTGGAACTAGTCTTCCATCTCCAACATTCAGAAATTTCTCACCTTGTTCGAATCTTCTACTAACCTACAATCCTTCAATGAATTGCAAATATAGTAAGGGCTATCGATATCCAATACCCAATCAGTAAAATCATAAATAGAGAAATTGTAAGGAGTTATCATATAAATACCTTATCCAATAATAACTTGCTTCTTTCTTGGCCTGTTTAGGTCCAAGGAGGCAATGTACTGAGGATAGTTCCTCATCCAGTACCCCTGCTTCTTACAAAAGAACATTCAGCTTGACTCTTATCAACCTTTACTTTCTTGGTTTGACCCTGCACAAATGTCCCAGTCTGAACTTGTACCTTCTTACTCTTCTTCTTCTTGTTCTTCTTTCTTTTCTTAAAGGGTCGAGAATTAGAAGAAGACACTTTTGCTAAGTTCACCGACTTCTTATGCAGCTAGTGATTCTTCTCAAAGTTCTGAAATAACCCCAGTAACCCGTGGTAGTTTACTTTAGGCTTTATCATTCTGTAATGAGTAAGAAATGGGAGAAAAGATTTGGGCAATGAGTTTAAAATCGCATCTTTTCCTAGCTGCTCATGCAAGAAAAAGCTGAGTTTGTTTAAATGCTCTATCAGCTCGATCATGTATTGTCATGATCAGTGACTGAAGCTCTGTCCCTCATCCTGGCATTGAAGATGGCACAACTAGTCTTGTGCCTTTCAACGTTATCGAGTGTGCCAAAAGACTTCTTCAACACTTGAAGCATATCTTCTGGCTAAGCAGACTCAAATCTACGACTGAACTCATTGCTCAAGGCTGCCAGCATGATACAACATGCCATGGTTCGATCATTGAGCCACTTCTAATTAGTATTTCTGACTATTCCACATGCATTGGGTGCTGGCTCCTTAGGTGTCAGATCTGTCAGCACATATAAGATCCATTCATATTCTAGGATAATTTTTAACTTACGATACCAATTACCAAAGTTGAATCCCACTAGCTTACCATTATCTAACAATGATCAGAGTGAAAGAAAAGTTGCCATATCTGCATAAAGAAAAATCCAAACCTAATTAGTAATTGATTCATTAAACCTAAAGATTTAGACTTTAATCAAAAGATTCTCCCACTATTTTATTCGAATTGGTAGTCTTTGCCTCTAATTTGAAAAATTATCCTAATTTCTTAGTGAGTACTAGAATCCACATAGACTGCACATAAGCCCAACTTTGGTTGATCGACCCATGTACATCTAAAGGTAGGTTCATAATTAATTATTTTTCTAAATAATTTTTAGTAATTTAATTTTACCTCAGTCTCTAATCAGTAGACTTTGGCCTCCACTAAAAAGGTTCGGTTAAGTCCAACCATTAATATGACCATACTTGATCCATTTAACTAATGAATGATTAAGTCCAACTTTGATTGGTCAACCTAACCATCATTTAGAGAGATGCGGCCAAGAAATCTTATTATGAATGACAATTCCATTAGTCGATAAGTACCAGGCCTTTGGGCCTCCAATGATTATCCAACTAATGGATCCATTATCATCCACTTAATAGGAGGCTATGATCTAGTTATCACCATAACTATTTTATTTTTAAGGATCTAATAATTTTAGAGAATTTAATTGATTGATTTTAAGAAAGAGAGAAAAAAATCAGTCAATTTTGATCCTTCCATTGACTTCACCAAGTTAGATCATAAAAGACCTAATTAAAGCTGGCATTAGGTAAGTTACGCTGATTTATCTAATTGATATGAGTGAGCCCAAATAACCAAGTGATCTAATCAAAACCTAATTCATCAAGATAGCCAGGTAAGTAAGATCAATGAAAGGGATATGCCATTAACTCATCAAAGATCGAAATCAGTGGGAGTAGCTCCCAATTAAAAATCATTGGTTCGGACTGTCAAACTTACCTTAAATACCATCCGGTTCATTAGTTTTAATTAGATCAACATAGCAATTTTGGATTTGACCGAGTAGCCAAAAATCATGTCCATTTGGTCCTTATTAAAGGCATGGACTTGACCAACTACAACTATTATAATTGAGTCTAAAGAGTCCTTAACCTAATCTAATTCAACATTTAATTAGATTTGATCAATTACTCTAATTTAATCCATTCTTTAACTAACCTTAGATCTAACCTAATTAATAGACCTAATTCATCTAACCCAATAACCCAATGTTATGATCAATGACTTAGGATCTTTAATTCACAATTCTAGAGTCTAATTCATCATACTTAATTCTTAATTAAGTTTTTGGATTGAGGATTAGGGTTCGATATTTTAAAAATATTTTTTTAAATTTTAAAAGATTCTTTTATAATCTAGCACTATTCACCAAATATGTCGACTCACTTCAAAAATGAGTCGACTTATTTCACTAATAGTACTAGTTGTAGATTTTAATTTATGACTATGTACAATACATAAAAAATTAAGAATTATTTTAGATCTAATCTACATACTTATTTATGATTAAAATTAAATTAAAATAATTATAAAAATTATTAGATCAGATCTAAAATTTTATGATCAATTTTTTAGATCCGCAACGTACCAGGATAAGCTTTTTACTGTAGGGGTAAACCCTACAGTAGGACAATCTACAGTCCATGCGATAGTGATTTTTAATTTTATATTTAAATATCAGATTATAAATTAGATCTAATCTAAAAATATAATCTAAATATGCATAAATCATGTAATAAAATAACCTACACTCTGATACCAATTGAAGGAAATCGATCTAAGGTTCTAGGGTTAGCTTTCGAAACTTTTTCAAAATTACAGCGAAAGAGAGATGAATCAATCACATTAATTTATAAATAAAATAACATAAAATTCTAGATCTAAGATCTTATTACATGATTATAGCATGCTATTAAATTAAAAATTAAAATATTAGAAAACTATATGTTGATCATAACAACAGTAGACTATTCTAAATATAATCTAAATATGTAACAGAAAGATCAAATCATCCTTATCTTTAAAATTTGAGTTTTTTAACTCATTGATCCAGGTCTGAGATTGTTGTTTCGAGCTGCACACATGTTCGATCTCTATAGATTGTTCACACGAGCCCTCAATCGTAGATCAAAAATTCAATGCCCAAAAATCAACATAGCATGCTAGTACTGTGCTGATCCTTCTTCGATGATCGATCTGAATCTTCTTTCTTTAATAAAAATATCAAAATATTTATTTTATTTATTAATAAATTAATTATAATTATAAGATAGTACAATCATCAATAGGCTGATGATTGGCTTTGGAACATATTTTTCAATAAGACCTGCAAAATGAAGTCCTAACTGGAGTTGGCTCTGGTAGGACCCTTCGACGGTCAAGTTAACTCTCTGGCCAACAAGAATAGAGTACTCAGGAAGAAGAAAAGTAAGGTAGTGAACCTAGAAAGAAAAACATATCTGAAGAGTCTCTTATATAGACGGAGCGTATAATAGTTTGATAGTAACAACTATAACTGACTGCTAGTGGGCCATTCAAACCATGAGGAGTTTGTTACAGAGAGTGGCTGTCCTTTGTCGTAAACTTTCAGTTAGTTAGAGATCCACGATAAGAGTTCAGACAAGGGATCAGAAATATCCATGCTTAGTAGTGGTTTGTTTATACTCGGATGGAGAATTCAAGGTTGAACGGGTTGAACGTGAAAGTTAGCCTTTATATAGTGAATGATGAGATGGCGATTAGCTGGTCTGCTTATCATTGCCTTTAATAATTTTGAGGAGTTCGATCACTATCAAGGTCAGACAAATGCAGATAGCTATTCTAGGTTGTTAAGTTAGAGAGAATAATAGAGCCCTAACTGGGGTTATAGTTGTCTTCTAAAGGAAGTTTGACCAATACTTAGAGTTAGTCTTGGGGTTCGACTAGAAGGAATCCTGATTCATTATCCCTGGGATAGCTAATATTCATCCGAGGTTGAGAATTGAATTTATGCTGAGGATGAAGTCCTTTTAATAATTTGCCTGATCAACCCACATGATATAAGCTAGTCAAACCCGCAGTTGTTAGGGAGGGACGAAAGAATTCGGCTGCCTTCAAGGTCGGTCGTTGTCGGTAGTAGAACAAAAGAATTTAACTGGAATAGGATGACTGGAAAGGAGCCCGATTGGACAAGGTTCTTGATGTCAAGTTGCTGGAATGCACTGCCATGGAGGAATTTGGCTATTCCCGAGATCTGCTACTATTCATGAAGGAGAATCTAACTAAGAAGCCTGTCCAAGTGGGGTTCACTCGAAAAGGAATTCAGTCGAGTGGAAATTCTATCGGCCAGGGTCCTTGACATAGTTGACGAAATGCGCTTACTGCAAAGAAGTTCGGTTGTCCCTAAAGTCCATCACAAACAAGGTTAGATAATGCCAGAGATTAATATCCGATGGAGTTTTGCTAACACTAAGATCAGAGTTGGTAATTCTTTCCATTATTCAAGTTTGGCCAGTCAAAATTCACCATGTCATTAGTGAATTCTGCAGTGATTGAATGCAGAATGCTATTCATATTTAAGAAGGTCGTCTGACATATATGCATTGGAGGTCATCCGGACTTTGGCGGGAGTTATTTTACCCCCAACACTCTTTGTCTCATAAAGGAATGAATATATAGGGCTGAAAAGTAGAGTTGGAGATTGGAACAAAGTCCAATTCAAAATCTTTTTGAATTGAAACTTTTCCAAACCCTAAACCTAACTGAGAGTGGGTGGTAAAAGGGGATTGGCATCAAGATATCTCATGCACAAATCTTTTGTGCATTCAGATATGGGGCGGTGACTAGGGTTAGGCGCAAGGGATCAAGTGCAGTCCAATTGGACTCTTTAATTCTCATCTAATTTGGTTCAAATCAAACCAACTTTGATTAGACCCAAACATATGAGTTGACCTAATCTAATTAGGTTCTTAATCTCTTGATCAAATCAAGAATTAATTGAGTCCAATATCTATTAAAATCAGAATCCCATCTTCCTTAGCAATTAGATCATCTAATAACCTAATCGAATCAAACCTAATTGAATCCAATTCAATTAATCTTGATCTAATCCTCATAACTCGATAAAATTGAGTTAATTAACAATCCAATTATTATTTAATCTTTTTTAATTAATTACATTAGGTTAATCATCAATCATATTGATAATCGAATCTTTCAATGATTCATAATCATTGATCAGCCATCTAATCGGATCGAAACTTCTATATATGTGACCCCATAGGTTCGAATATTAAGCTGGTAGCACCAAAATAAATTTCTATACCAATCAAAATGATCCCATCTAGCCATGGTATCCAACGTTCGAATAAAGTCAAATATAGCAAAGCAACATTCATAACCTACTAGAATATAGTTACCATATAATTCATCCCCTTGACCAATAATGCTCAGAAAAATTGTAGGGTTTACTGTCAACTCTTGATCAATACATTCTTATAGTATCTCAATCTACTCAATCTTGTAACTCCTCATAAGGATTATCTTGGTCAAAGTTTTGCTAAATTAAAATACATTAAGACATTCTCTCCAATATTACTTGAAGTGGTCAATCCCATCTTAACTCACACACCAACTTAATAAGTACTTGATTGTACCCAGAATCCTTCCGTCACTAAATTGAAAATTTAGATAGTCTGATACCAAAGTACAGTGAGTTACTTGTAAGTCACTATGGTGATCTCGAATCAAAAGGATACTTATACCCATGTCCCCTCGGACAACACTCTTGATAGTAGAGTGCTCTAGAATAGTCATGTTCAATGCAAATCAATATCCCACCTATATGCTATACTAGCATTAACACCCTTCTTGGTTAAAAGGACAATCAATCTATATGGCACACAATGATCTATACTCGATACAAAATATTATCCTTATTGATATTGTATCATTTGGTCATGAACAAGTTTAAGAACCACATAATAAATCCTCCTTTATCACTTTATAAGTAGTTCTAAGAACTTTCATCATAATAATATAGTTTAATTAAGAAGATGTACAACCTAATGATGAAAACATGCCAAATAACTTTTATTAATGAATGATTCATATACATTTATAAAATTGATCTCAATCATCTACAAGCTAAATGATTGGATTTGGAATACAATTTCTAATATTAAAATATTTAATTCATGAATCAATTAGAAAGAGTTCTGATTGATCAACTTGGATTGACATATATTTGACCTAAAATGATTAGAAAAGTTCTAAACAAACTATGTCAACGTGCACCTAGACCTACTGTCGGCTAGATGTGGAATCCAATGGGTCACATACACTAAGAAATTGATCAAGAAATTTATTTGAATTTTAATAGGCTTAATGGATCCTAATTAGGTTACTAATTGACATGCTAGCATGTGTTGGCTAACCCTAACTCTTAACTAAATTGGATTTGGTTTGAAACCTTGTTACTTGGCTAACCTATTTGAGTGGGACTTGGATTAGGTTGAGCCATGAAGGGGCAACCAAGAGTTGGTGCCTCCTAGACTTATCCCACGCCCAAGATGTAGAGTTTCAAATGGATGAGACTCTATCTTAGATTAGCGCTACATTCTCTTTGGTGCATCTTTTCTTGGCATGTAGAAGGACTTGGAGTCCTTCTGCATTGGATCTTTAACCCTCTCTCTCCCCTTCCATGCCTTCTAGATAAGCATTGACTTTTCCATGCCGCTTGGGTGGCATGGAGTGTTTTATTCTTCGAAGAGACTTGATGTTTAATCAGATAAGTTGGCACCAAGAGTCCTTCTGCTTGAAGGAAGATATGTGGTGCCCCCTCTTCTCTTCTCTTGCCCATCTAATGAGGATTAGATTTGATCCAACACCTCATGGAATAGATGGATGGTTGATCTGATTTAGGAAAGTCATATTTACAACTTTTTGATGCCTAAACAACATATCATGCACCCCTAGGTATCCTTCTGCATAAAGGAACTTATTTGAATACTTCGTATTTTAGATAAAGGGATGCTTTTGTTGGGATACGTTGTTTAAGTAGCGCCTCCTCTTTTCCTATAAATAGGACTCATTTCCGAGAGTCCAAGGCACCGAAGTTTAAGCAATTTTCTTCCTTCTCTTGTTAAGACAAGATCTTTTTTTAAAGACAAGAAGTCTTCTTTTTAAGCCAAGAGTTTATGAAGAGAATTAGGAAAGATTAACTAAGAGAATAAAAGGGAGGAGGTCTAGGAGAAGAAAGGCTAGTGAATTCTTGAAAGAATTCAACAAACAAGGTTTCAGGAGGAGTGTTTTCTTGATCGTGTTCTTAGGTGGATCACCATTGGAGGACGAACACTTGGATGCCTTGTGGAAGTGTTTCTTCACCAAATCAGATTTAAATTGGTATGCTTTCTATTTCTATCTTTTATATTCAACTTTGATTGAAATCAACAAGGGGATCTTGGGTCTAAGGTTTCGGTAGTTATAGATTTCATTAAGAAATTTTTGAAATCCATACTTCCATTGTGCCACCATAATCCTACATAGTTGCCTCTGATGAAGACCAGAGGAACGGTGGGAGTCTTCTTCCATCAGTGCATAGCATGAGTAGATAAGGAAGAGTCTACTGCACCTAGGACTCTTCCCTTAAGAGTTTAATCTAAATCAAACTCTATCATAACTTAATTTAGACACCTTCAAAAATCATGAAATTTAGTACACCCAATATATAATTCATGATCTATCACATATCTAAAAATTAGATCAAAATATTTTCTAAAAAAGTTTTTAGAAGCATCTGATCAGGTATCCCTCAATTCACTCAAATAGGTCAACTTTTGACCCTAGTCCAATTTGACTATGAATGAATTTAATTTCTATAATTAATTTAATCTGGACTTATTCCAGTTAGATGAAAATAAATTCATTTAAAATATAAGAATGAGTCAAATCAAATTTGACTTGGTTGTGAGGAATCAGAAAGATTTTAGAAGGAGAAAGTTAGGCTCAATCGTGTGCTAGCATGATTACCTTGAACCTAATCGAATCTAATCCAAATCAATCGAACTAAGTTAGCTTAATTGATGATATCTAGATCCAAACTCTTATTTCTATGATTCGGTTAGGTTTAATTCTGTATGATAATGGAATATGTCACGATCTCCATCATCGAAATATCTTTCGATGGACCAAAACTTTTCTAATTTATATAATTAGAATGATTGATCATCAAAATCATTATAATTGCTCCCAAAATCCATCAGTGATACCTAATAGTATATAGTGGCAATCTATCGAATTAAAAGCAAATCTTTTGGTGCAGTTATCTATGTGATTGGGTTCTTTTATCTTAAGCTTCGATAGGATTAGGGTTAAGGTGAACTCATCAAACCCAATGCCCATCATATGAATTAATCATTCGATTCGAGTCCAATATGAAATCCTAATAGAAACTCTTTCTATTATCTTTACTCTGCCATGGCCATGGGCTTAAGAACTTAATCTCATGATTATCATAAGACTACTCCTCATCTACCGAGGTAGATAGATCCCTTTATTGGTGCAATCCAATTCCTACAATGAACATGCTATAGCCAACATATACCTCAGGATTTCGAATGATTAGAAGATCGAGTTATGATGTAGTCAAACTATAACATCCTCAAGGTAAATTGCCAATGCACCTTAGGTCAAAGAACCATACACACCACTACAGCATCGAGTCAGTCATCGATGAGAAGGTAGACTTTCTTATGACTACTCGAGGTGGTCACGCTCAGTACCCTCATTCTCTAACAAGTACCTGTACTCTCACTCTAGTGTCTCCACACCATAGACTCAAGACACATCTATCCTAAGAAAGTGATCGTACACTAATCTTCCAAATTGATCACCATCCTCATGATGATCCTAGATTGTGAGCAGTTTATGAGGTAGTTATGAAAATTCATGTCTTAAATTTTCAATTCTTAAAAATATGAATTGTTATTACCATTAACTCAAAG
Organism: Cocos nucifera; assembly: GCA_006176705.1. NCBI lineage: Eukaryota > Viridiplantae > Streptophyta > Magnoliopsida > Arecales > Arecaceae > Cocos > Cocos nucifera. Next base: position 93,057 of record QRFJ01006588.1, read on the forward strand.
AATGTATCACAGACACTTTTAAATACACACTATTATAAAAAAATAATCTATTTATTAATTTATAGTCAAAATTATAAAATTATCCTTAGAAGTATATTACAAGTGACAGTCAATCTGGCTTTTAGGGCACACATCTAACACCGGAGCCAACTTCAGTCAGTGCCGACTTTTTTTTGTAGATTTTTTAGCATTCATTCATAGGTGCAGGTGGATTGACCGTAATAGATTGGCATGCCAAGTAGGGGGGCAAAGAATGATCAGTGATTGATATTAAAATCTAGCAAGTTTGTCATCCATGATAATGGTGAAAACGTGCACTCACAACTCACTCAGCTCTGCTGGCCAATCATCCCAGGAAGAAGCACTTCCTCCTTCGTCATCGATAGTGGTAGAACCAAGCTCTTCACATCCGATCATGACAAATGTACAAGCCCAGCAATTGGCTACATTGATGCAGTAAGTTCGGATGTTGAAGGAGGCTGTTCACAATCTCCAACAATAATTGCATGCAGTGGCGGAAGATCCAGCAATGCAGGCAGTACCATCTAGGCACAGCCACCGCATCTCGAGGCACTCTGCCACCCCCTCACTGGAGCAAACATCTCGACGTTCTCGCTGGATGAAAACTCCATCTCCTCATTGCTTGCGAGGAACCACCCATCGATCGCGATGCTCCGTTTCTCCATCTTTCCGTCGGAGTCAGCACAAGGGAAAACGACCATGGGATTAGACCACCTCCTCCTCCACCAAGTCTGGACCTTAGGTGCCCTCTAAGGAGGAATCCAGGGGACTCTATTCCCACCAATCAGATTTAGATCTGATTTTACAAAGAGTTGTGATTGATTGGGAAGAAGAGAAGTTGGATCACAGACAGTCTATAAATAAGACCCTACGCCCAACTCAGATTAAGTTTGAGAAACCCCACACCCCAAGGCTGCCTCTCCCTTCTTCCTCCATGCCAAACTCACCTTCTCCCTCTCCTCTCCATGTCCAAAAGGAGTTTTGGACCTTGGTTGGTGCAATCCAGATCAAAGAAAGGCGACTGAAAGCTAGAAGGCTGCACTGCTGCAAAGGACGACTGCTGATCTTCAAAAGGAGTTTTGAAGATCCTCTAGATTTGATTTTTAGAGATGTGATAGAGAAGAAGAGGATCCTTAGATCCAGCCCGAGAGGATACCGATAGAGGCCAGGCGCTTGCGTGGCTAGATCCAGAACCTTCCGCTGCAAATAGGATCATCAACGGGTAATAGGATTACCCAAATCAGGTAAATTAAATTTGATTTAACTTATTCTTATTTTATTTTATTTATTAAAATAATAAGAATCAGATCTAAAACATCTCAGATCTGATACAGATCAAAGAAAATTTTTTTTGAAATATATCTCTTGATCTGATCAGATCTGAACGAACCTGGATCGAAAAATCAGGATTTTCTTTCAGTACCATCTAGGCACAGCCACCGCATCTCGAGGCACTCTGCCACCCCCTCACTAGAGCAAACATCTCGATGTTCTCACTGGATGAAAACTCCATCTCCTCGTTGCTCGCGAGGAACCACCCATCGATCACGATGCTTCGTTTCTTCATCTTTCCGTCGAAGTCAGCACAAGGGAAAACGACCATGGGATTAGACCACCTCATCCTCCACCAATTCCTCGGGAGGATCAACCTCGGGGACATCTCGCTAGCAACGGTTTGATGACTATGAGCGAAAGCTCAAGAAAATCGACCATCAACTAGCCTAGATCCAAGAGGATGCGATAGGAGGGTCCTCCGATGGTCTTCCTATCCAAGCAGCTCTTTTTTTCTCCCGCATCTTGAACAATCTGATCCCATCACGATTTAAGATGCCATAGATAGAATCGTATAATGGCTCCATCGATCCAATTGATCATCTCCAGAGCTATAAAGCTCTCATGATGATCCAGGGAAAAATGATGGCCTCATGTGCATTGGCTTTTCGACCAGCCTTCAGAAAGCTGCTCGAGCCAGATATTCCAAACTTCAGCTGGAAAGCATCAACTCTTTTGGATAGCTTAAAGACTCCTTCGTGGTTGACTTCAACACTAGCAAATGGATGCCATGAACTTCTAACACCCTCTTCTCGATCAAGCAAGGAGAGGGAGAAACTCTTCAAGCCTTCATGGCATGTTTTAATGCCACCACACTCGAGATCCAAAATCTCAACGAGGACGTGGCCATCTCGACCATGAAGCAGAGTCTGTGGGATTCCCAGTTCACCTACTCACTGGATAAGAACCACCTCTGAATTTATGCTAAACTCTTAGAGCACGTGGATAAATACATTTGCACAGAGGAAGGTGCTTCTGGCCAATGCCAATTAAATAAAAAATGTCAAAAAAAAAGTAGCAGAAGAATGACGCTTCGACTAGACCAAACCAGCCCACTTCAAATAGGAAAATAATCTTCTCCCGACTGAATCCAATACCAACCAATGTGAAGAGTCGATACAATACTTACACTCCTCTCTCTGCTCCACATGCTCAATTTCTGATGGAGATTGAAGGGAAGAATTATCTTCGTCGATCCCCACTGATGCAAAATCAAAGTAAGGACAAAAGAAAGTACTATTATTTCATCATGACTATGGCCACGACATCGAACAACCACCAGCATCGAAAGAAATTCATCCAAACCGGCTAACAATCGGGGTGATCAACATGATCTATGGGTGACCAAGAGCCGATAGGGCAACATCCGAAGAAAATCGACCAAGAAATGATAATTTGATAAACCTATTTCTTTTTCGGATGATGATGTAAGGAGAATTCAAACTTCCCATGATGATGCTGTCGTTGTTTCAACGACGATAGCAAACTATGATATAAAAAAAATCTTCATCGATAATGGAAGCTCAACTAATATTTTATTTTACTCAGCTTTCTTCCGAATGAAATTATCGACAGAATGCCTCTAAAGAGTTTCCATCCCTTTAGTTGGATTTATAGGAGATGCTGTCGATATTGAGGGAGAGATAGATCTTCCATTGACTACAGGGATAGAACCTCGATAAAGCACTGCCATCTTGACTTTTATGGTCGTTAGAGTCTCGACGGCATACAATGCTATACTCGAAAGATCGGGACTCAATGCCTTCAAGGTGGTAGTATCGACGTATCATTTATTAGTCTGATTTACGACTAAGACTGGAGTCAGAGAGATGCAAGACAACCAATAGATTGCCCGATGTTGCCTCATAATTGCTACAAAGGAGAATAAATCGGAAGATTCTTCACTGCTAGAAGGATTTGATAAGCGAAAAGATGAAAAGTGGGGTGAGTCGGTCGAATAGTTCATCTCCATCCTATTGCAAGAGAACAACCAGACTAAGATTGTTCAAATTAGGTCGCACCTTTAGACAATGGAGCATGAATAGCTGGTTCGATTGCTAAGAGCCAATGCCAACGTATTCGCCTGGTTGGCAACTGATATGCCGGGTATACCTCTAAAAATAATTACTTACCGACTAAAACGTCAATCCGAATGTCAAGCCAGTGAGACAAAAGAAGTGACTATTCACTCCCGAATGACAGAAGATCATCGATGAAGAGGTGGACAAACTCCTTACAGCAGACTTCATTAGAGAGGTCCATTATCCTAATTGGCTTATAAATGTCATCATGGTAAGAAAAGCCAATAAAAATGGTGCATCTATATTGATTATACCAACTTAAATGAAGCATGCCCAAAGGATAGTTTTCCTCCATCAAAGATCAACTAGCTAGTTGACACAACTTCAGGGCATCGATTCCTGAGTTTCATGGATGTTTTTGTAGGCTACAATCAGATCTAAATGGCACCTGAAGATGAAGAATATACTGCCTTCATCACTGATAAAGGAATTTATTGCTACAAAGTCATGCCATTTGGACTCAAAAATGCGGGAGCGACCTACCAACAGTTGGTGAACAAAGTCTTCAAGCCATAAATTGGATGGAATATGGAAGTGTATGTCGATAATATGCTAGTAAAAAGCACTCAAAGTCAGGACCATGTCTGAGACTTAGAAGAGGCTTTCGACACACTCTAATGATACCAGATGAAGCTAAATCCAATCAAATATGCCTTTGGAGTGACAATCAGGAAGTTTCTTGGTTTTTTCATTTCACATCGAGGAATCGAGGTAAATGTTGAAAAGATAAAAGCAATCATCGACATGAAATATCCAACTTCAAAGGAGGTGCAACAGCTCAACGAAAGAGTCACCACGCTCAGCCGGTTCATCTCTAAGTCAGTTGAAAGATGTCTTCCTTTCTTCAAAACTTTATGACAAACTAAAAATTTTTCATGGACCGATGAATACTGACGATTCTTCAAAGAGCTAAAGAAATACCTAATGACTCCTCTATTACTCGTAAAGTTGATGGAAGGAGAACCTCTATATTTATATCTGACCACATCTGACAAAGCTGTTAGTTCGATTCTGATCAAAGAAGATGAAAGTTAGGTACATCACCTCATCTATTATGCAAGTAAAGTACTTTACAATACCGAAATCCAATATTCAAAGGCCAAGAAGATGTTCTATGCCTTAATCATCTCGATATAATGGCTTCGACCCTACTTCCAAGCCCACACAGTATATATTTTAATCGACCAACCTCTAAAGTCGATCCTGCATCAACCAGATACCTCTAGAAGAATGGCAAAATGGATAATAAAGCTTAGCGAATTCGACATCCAATATCGCCCTCGTCCGTCGATGAAGGCCCAGGTTCTGATCGATTTTATTATCGAGTGTACCATCTCAGATGATAAATTCGATCAAGAAACAACTTGTGAGTCTATAGAAAATATCTTTGAAATCGATCATAAGTCAGCTCGAGTGTTACATATCGATGGGGCATCAAATGCCCTCAGAAGTGGTGCTGGACTTATTCTGGCAAATGCAGATGGAATAGTCATCGAGTACGTCCTCCGATTTAATTTCAAAGCTTCAAATAATTAAGTCGAGTATGAAGCTCTTCTTATCGGCTTGAGAATCGCTAAAGAGCTCGAGGTCGATGAGCTGAAGACATTCACCGACTCTTAACTTATTATGGGACAAATCAAAGGCAACTATGAAGCTCATGATCTAACGATGTAGAAGTATTTGGAAAAAATGAAAGCCCAAACTTCTGTCTTCAAATCTTCGACATTTTGCACATCCTCAGAGCAGAGAATGCTTGAGCCGACTCACTCTCCTGACTTGCTGTCACCATCCCTAACGAACTTGGCCGAACCTACATCGAGTATCTCAATACGCCAAGTGTCAAAAAGGTGGAAGAGGTATTGCAGATCAACGATGAGTCGAGTTGGATGAATCCGATTATTAGGCATCTAATTGAAGGAACCCTATCCGACGATCCATCAAAAGCAAAATGCTTAAGATGGACTGCCTCACAATACATTATGATGGATGGACGACTCTACAAATAATATTTTTTTCCTTCTGCTCTTGAAATGCTTGAGACCTACCGATGTCGACTATGCACTTCGGAAAGTCCATGAAGGGATATGTGGGAACCATTTGGGGGGCAAGTCCCTTGCCTATAAGATCCTTCGGGAAGAATATTATTGGCCAATGATGCGAAAGGATGCAACCAAGTTTGTTCAGAGATGGGAGCCATGTCAAAGATATGCCAACATCCAACATCAACTAGCGACACAACTAACGTTGATTGTGGCTCCATGGCCATTTACGTAGTGGGGAATCGGCATACTTGATCCTTTTTCATCGGCATTCAAGCAAAGAAAATTTTTAGTCGTTATTGTTGACTATTTTATAAAATGAATGGAAGCCAAACCTTTGGCACAAATTACAAAAAGTAAGATGGAGGACTTCATTCAAAAATCTATCATTTACAGATTCAGGCTCCCATAAATGATTATAACCGACAATGGCTGACCGTTTGACAACTAAAACTTCAAAGACTTCCATGTGACATACTACATCATGCACAAGTTGACGTCTGTCGGCCATCCATAGTCGAATGAAGAAGCAGAGGTCACGAACTGAACGATTCTCCATGGCTTGGAAACCCAGCTCAACGAGGTCAAAGATCTCTAGATAGAAGATTTACCTTTGCTATTATGGGTCTACTAAACAATCCCCCGAGTTTTGATGGGCAAATCTCCTTTTAATCTTGCTTACGAAACAAAGGTGGTGATACCTATCGAGGTTGGACTACCATTAATAAGGGTTAAAAAATATGATGAGTCAAGTAATTCGGATCGTCGAAGGGTGTACTTAGATGTATTACCCAAAGTTCGGCAATAAGCTCAACTCAGAATGGCTGCTTATTAACAATAAGTTGCAAGGTACTATAATAGAAGGGTCGAACCAAAAGAAATTCATCCAAAAGACTTAGTCCTGCGGAAAGCCAAAGTATCCAAACTATTAGACCAAGAAAAACTCTCTCCTAATTAGAAAGGATCCTATCGAGTAATGGAGATCCTTCGACCTAATGCATATAGACTCGAAAAACTCGATGGAGTTGAAATTCCTCAGACATGGAACACAGACAATCTTAAAATGTACTATCAATGAAATCAACTCCATGTATTTCTGATAAACACAAGAAAAAAATTTGCAAAGTTTTCTTCAAAGAAGATGAAAGTGTCCTCTCTACGGACAACAATCATTTAATTGATGTGTTAGTCGGCTGAAAATCAAATAAACCAATCTGATGGGAATCGGTGCAATTTTGAAAGCAGTGGAGAAAAATTGATCAATCCATCATCGGTTAAACATTACAATCGATCAACTATCGGCACATTATAGTCGGCAGGGCTCAACAACCGACCAATAAGTGGCGACCGACAATTGATGTTTCGACGACCTTTGGTTGGATATCTCAATTAGCGGTTGGCCTCCCGCAGTAGAACGACCGACCGACTGACTTATAAATGGCGCCGATGCATTACTTCCTTACGAAATGACAAGGGAAGAAAAGCATCAAACTATTGATTGTAAACTAGTTGGCTTATCCCAACTAGTAAAGAACACGATCCTTATCGATTTAGCCATGGCCGAATCGAAGGATGCTTGGCTTACACCCAATCGTCATGCACTTCTACAAATTGATCAAGTGTTGGATGGTAAAAAATCGATCAATGATTTGTTAGAAGCCGATCCACCATCGTCTTGCACTCGATCATCAAATACTTCAATAATCTGACTGGGAGCTACAGGAGTAGCCGACTCAGTTAGAACAGAAGCAGCAGTGGGAACACCATCATCCATCGGGCCCACAGGTGATCCATCGTCGCCTCCCTCTTCCTCTTCTTCAGCATCAGAGGTGATGATGCTGCTAAGATCAAGATCAGAAAAGAGCTGTTGGACAGCATTTCGACCATCACCAAATTCGATCCAATAGAAAGCTTGTTGACCCTATGATTGATTTTTGATGATTATAAAATATTGAGTGATTATGGTACTAATCATATGTTCATAAGTAAATGTAGGATTTTCTAGGTATTTAAAATAAAGAAATTATTCATAGAAGAATTTTTTTGAAAGAATGATGATAAATGATTAAATAGAGCTCAAACCATAAATTTTTGGAAGTCTTAATAGTGGAAAAGACCATAAAAATCAAGGTGGAAGAAGTCCTCAAAAATTCAAGATAAAAAGCCTCTCAAATAGAAAGACATCCAGAAATTTTCAGCATAGAAGCCCACGAGTCGACTCATGGTTCGACTTGTTGTTCAGCTCGAGCTGATATGCAGACTGGCACATAAAAGTTTCAAAAGAAACAGTCTTGAATGGAGGCTCAAGTCAACTCGAGGTTCTCGAGTCGAAGTCTTAGTGAAAATCTAGAGAATGGTAATTTCAGGGCAAGATCTCGAGTAGAGGCTCGAGTCGACTCGAGATTCTCAAGTTGAAGCCTCAGAAAAAAGATAGAAAATGATAATTTCAAAGCAAAGTGCAGCATGATCTCGAATGAAGGCTCAAGTTAACTTGAGGTCTACGAGCTGAGGTCTTAGTAAAATATAGAAAATATGAGTTTCATGTCTGAACTTTCGTGCGATAGAATGAGCAGAGTAACAGATCTCGAGCTGAGGCTTGAGTCGACTTGAGCTTCAACTCGAGCTCGAGCAGAGGGATGAGTTGACTCGAGCTTCGACTCGAGCTCTAACGGCTAGTTCTGTAGAATTTTCTGAAGTATGCAGAATTATTCCTAATAGCTAGTTTTTCACTCCAACGGCTAGATCAATCCTTTCAATGGCCAAAACTCCTTCTCCAACCATCTCCAAGACTATAAAAGGCTAGAAAAATATTTAAAAAAGAAAATTAAGAAATTTTTAAGAGAAAATATTTTAGATTTGAGTGAAATTCATTGCATATCGAAAGAAGAGAGAAAAGAGAGGAACCAAGTACTGATTTCAAAGGACTTTCAAGGGCAATCTTCACCATCATCTCCAGCATCCTCTCAAGCTTCCAAGAAGAGTGTTCAAGCTTCAAAAGAGCCAATCAATCAACCTCTTCTTGGCACATCAAAAGAGTTTGTTTATGATTTTTGGTTTTGTACTAAAATTACTTATCTTTGTATTTGGATTTGTTTATAAGTTTCTTTGGAGGAAAGAAACTTAGGGTGAAGGCTCGTCCAAGCCAAGAATTGGACATTGTATAGGTTTTGGTTGGTGAGCCCAAAAAATCAACTAGATTGATAGTGAGCCTGAAAAACTATCGATGTAAGATTATGGTTGGTGATCCAGAAAATCAACTAGATTGATAGTGAGCCCGAAAAACTATCGGTATAAGGTTGTAGTTGGTGATCCTAGAAAATCAACTGGGTTTGTTTGTGATTTTGGATTAAAACAAACACACTGTAGTCAAAAGATTATAGTAAAATTTTCGAGGAGCTCTTGGAGAGTGGATGTAGGTGCAAGGATGTACCGAACCACTATAAATTATTTTATATTTGTGTTGTGTCTTTTCTCTCTTATCTTGCATACTTTCAATTTTTGCTTAGCCTGATTAAATTCTTGTATAGCCCTAATTATATCATAATTTCGTTGTTGCTTGCATTATTTACATCTTAAATACACAACTTAGCTTAAATAGAAGCACATACTTGCTTAAACTTTAATTTGGTTTAAATTTTTCTTAAACAACCCAATTCACCCCTCCTCTTGGGTTGCTACATTTTTGGACAACAAGTGGTATCAGAGCAGGTGCTCTAATATTATTTATTGATCTAGCGATCTTGAGTTAAAGATCATGGCAATCCAAATAGAATTTTTTGTTTAATGAAGAATATTCTATAGATGGACCCCCACTATTAAATGGATCAAATTATACATATTGGAAAGCTAGAATGAAAATCTTCATATAATCACATGATTATAATTTATGAAAGATTATAATCAATGGTCCATATACACATAATGCATTATTTGATGATGAAGAAATAATCCAACTAAATGCTAAGGCCTTAAATATACTTTATTGTTCATTAGATATAAATGAGTTCAATCTAATTTCTTCTTGTATTTCAGCAAAGAAAGTTTGGAAGAAATTAAAAATGACTTATGAGAGAGAAAATCAAAAAGAAACATCGAGCTCTCATGAAAAGAATGAAGCTCACCTCAACCTATGTCTCAATGCTCATATGGATGAAAAGAAGAAGAAGAAGAAAAAGAAACAGAAAAGAAAGAATGCTTTGATTAATGGGGAGCAAGAAAAAGAAGAGAAAAATGAGAAAGAGGAAGAAGGTATCCCTAATCTTTGCTTCATGGCTAATAAAAATGAGGTAAATCTTAAAAATTCTTCCAATTTTATATTTGATGAATTATATGAAGCCTTTAATGACTTAATGGATGAATTTAAGAAATTAAGATCGAAAAATAAGGAGTTCAAAAAATCTAATCTTCTTTTAGTTGATGAAAAGAGTAAACTCTTATTAGAAAAAGAAGATATTTTAAGAGAAAAAGATACTTTGACTAAAGATAAAGAAATATACCTCAAATCTAAAAAATTTTAGTTGAAGAACATGTTAAGCTAAATAAGAAGCTTAAAAATTTAAGTTTATCTTTATATGAAGAAAAGAGTAAGATTTTGATGGAAAAAGATAACCTTTTAAAACAAAAGAAAATGTTAGATGAAGAAAAAGAAATTCTTTTGAAATCTAAAAATTTTTTAATGGATGAAAATGGTAAACTTAGAAAAGAGATTGAAACATTAAAGCTAATTGTCGAAAAATTCATATTTAGTTATGAAAAGCTTTAATTAATATTGAAAAATCAAAAATCTATTTTCCACAAAGCTGAAATTGATTTTAATCCTTTAGAAAAACAAAAAATTGTTAAAGATATATTTGGAAAACGTTTATCTAAAGATCATTCCATAGTTTGTTTCAAATGTAACAAAGTAGGCCACAAAATTTGTGAATGTAATATTATTAAAAATGGTCATACTTTGGTTAAACAAATTTGGGTTCCAAAAGGAACCATATGCTCTAACCCTAATGGACCCAAGATGGCTTGGGTACCAAAAATTAGAAAATAATTTTTGCAAGTATGCCAAGCATCCAAGGGCATGAAAAGAGTCAATTCTTAAAAATGAATGCTTTGGATGGATGGATGATGATGTTTGTAAAGGCTAAACTTACTCTCGCATCATACCATCTTGATTGTTGAATTTACTTAGATTAAATGATTGATTTTGATGATTTATTTTTGCTTATAATGATCACACTCTATAATTTGAATAACTTGATTTGCAATGATTTTGCTCTAACGCTTGAATGTATTGATCATTATGCTTTTTATACTATGCATTGTAAAATATCTTGTGAGCATAATTCTTTTTAATTCAGACAGTTCTCTTAGTTCTCCATATTATGTTTTATTGAGAAACATAAATTGAGAATGAGCTTGGTTGTATAAGAAATTATTTATGTACAAATCTTATAAATTAAATTTTGACATTTTCATAAGATATCTAACTCTCACAATTTATAAAAAAAAAAATTGCATGAACTAAGAATATCAAGATAAGATATTTAGTCATAAAAGATTATATGCTTAATGTTGTTGATTTGCATAGCATCTTAGCTTAACTCTTAAGGATTTGCAAAATTTTTTAGTTGAACCAAAATTCGTAGAGTTATTATCTAGTCTCCTCTTGAGTTGATCTCATTTGAATTGATGAATTATTATATCCCTAATAGATTAATTTTTGATTTCCTAAATTGATTTATAAATTCTAAATCAAATATTATTCTTGATCTTTGAATTGATTTACTATTGATATTCTAATTCAATTTAACTATATTCACTTTGCATCAAAACTCCTTAAACTATTTTCTGCATTAAGAAGTCGACTTGTGGTTTCTTGAAGAAAAACCTATGTTTGAGATGGATTTCTTAATTAAAAATATTTCAAGGCTTTATCATTCTATTTTCATATTTCTCGAGCCATAATTGCTTTCAAACCTCACTCTGATCAAAATTGGACCCTTCTTTTCATTTCCATCCTATCCTTGTGGTCCTTATTCTCCAATGACACCTCAAAAGTAATTGGCACAAAGGAAGAGAAAGTTTCATGCAAAAATTTAAAAATTTAGAGTTTTTTCAAATTATTATCCTATACAAGAAAGAAGGACCAAGCTTCAAAATAATTCTTAAATTTCTAGAGCAAGAAAGAATTTTAATTGTATAGAAAATTAAGAGATTGGGCTAAGAAATTTTATACTCTTTTGATCTATCTGAACTCAGTTCAAGAATTCTTTGAAAACATAATGTTTAGGATTGAAAATTTAGACTCAGAAGTTTGAAGTATCCATATTATATTGCATGATATAAGATTAGCTCAGACACTAAGGATATTTATTAATGGATTGAAAATTTATCTGCCTCTTGAATTTACCCACCTACCTTGGATCAATAAGAGAATTTTATGGTTGCATAAAAATGAGAGTTGAAAGTCTAATTTTTAAAATAAAAGGCAAGCAGATTGAGATGAATGTTGATAATATTGGATGCATGCTAGGAGTACCTTGGATTGTCTCAAGTAGTGATATATTTAAACATTATGCTCATTTGAGGTAATGTCGAGGGCATTGAAAATATCAATGCCAATCAGCTGAGTGTAGAAATGCGACTACTATGACTAATAGGATCTTCTTCATATTAGTCATGCATCATATTCTCCAGAAGATTCCACTTTGCATACCTACACTCATGCTATAATAGATGTCAGGATTGAGGATCCAGTAGTTTAAATAAAAATAGCTCTACCTCTATTGATCAATCATTCAGAGAGCTCAGATTAATTATTTGGTATATTGAATGAGAAAATGCATTTATCGATAGGAGTTTCATCAGAATCTTTCTTTTTGTTTGTGCAAAAATTCAAAAGTTTACTTCACAAGTACAGTAGATAAGATGAGATCTGATGGAGGCACAATCATTAGTCGGAAAGGAGTCAATATAATTGATTCAAGCTATCACTTTAGCAAGGAAGTATATGCATGACTAAGGTCAATTATTTGGAGATACTAGACTGTCCTCTCTATCTAGTCAACTTGAACTTTCTTCTTAAAGATATACCGACCTACTCTTCTTAGGATGCTAGAATTTATTTTCTTAGAACTTTAGTACTCCCTAGTAATCCATTTTTGTTAGTTATAGATGTCATACATTTTGATCATCTTAATGTTTGTCATTCTTGTAGACATCCTTTTGAAAATATCCTTTATGAAATCAATGAATATCAAACTCTTATGTTCAACATCAATTTTGTTTCTGCCTTCAATTAATTTGATCATTTGTTATATTTACTTATATACATATCATGGTCATTTGTTAGTAACTTAAAAAGAAAATTTCAAAACAACTCAATTTATGGCATTGGCTATAAAACTTAGGGAGAGAAAGTAAAAAAACTTTTGTTCTTAAAAGGCTATTTGACTAAAAATATCTCAACATGTAAAATAAAGGAGGAGAAAAATGTTAAGCTTAAATATGTACAATTTGAAAGAAAAAGGGGGACAAACATAAAAACACTAATTTTCTAGCATTTACTATGAAAATAAGGAAAGAAAACATTATTGGAATACTAAAATCAAGTTACTTGTACTATAAAATTATCAATGATTATCTATGCTTTACTTATCTTAGTGAACTTACTCTATTGACTCATTGTTGAAAATCTTTAGTAACTTTTAAAAAATAATTTATTGATGAACTTTGCATAAATGAATATTTTGATAAATAATTTTTGCAAAATAATTTTTATCATTTGGTATTCTTGCTTTTGCCTTGTAAATTACTATCTCAATCTTTTGGAGTAAATGGAATTAATCCTTTAGTCTTAAAACTTGACTAACATTGCTATATTCTTAAAGTAATTTGAGACAAAATTAAAAATTTAATGTCTATTTGGACTTAAATGAGTGATTTTTTTTTTAAGAAGATGATGATTTGAATTTCATATAATGATTTGTTTCAATATTGAATTCTTAAATAGTCTATACTCAAAAATACTTTGATTTTAATTTGAGAATAACAAGATGAGTTTTGAAAAGTAGACATTTAAATTTAAAAGAAAGAGATGAGTTTTTGAAATGCTTATATCTAATTATATTTGAGAAAATGCTTTGCATTCATGCATTTGAGAATAATGAAGTGTGCCATAAATCTAATCTTGATACTCTTTGATACACAAATATTACAAAATATTTGGTACATCCCACTATAATTTCTAAATTTGATACAATTTGATTGACTTTAATGATATTTTTCTATGAATTGGTCCATGTAAGAAGGATGAAAAGATCTTATGTGATCTAAATTTAAGAGCTGTTTTTAAATTAAAAAATGCTCTTGAATATGTCTTCGTAGATTTATAAATTTAATTGATGCTTTACTTGATGATTTCTAAAAATTCTTTTGTTGAGCTTTTTGATTCTTAACTAAATTTGAGAAGTATTTCTTTTAAAATCTATGATCTTGAGAAAAAAAATATATTATTAAAATTATATTTTATCAACTAAGTTAATTTTGAATTCAAAATGAGGAAGAGATATTTTCTAAACTTAATCTTATTTCGATTAAAAATTTTGGTTGAGTTATATTGAAAGATAATTAGAGAAATTGCTCCTCTTAGATCTTCAAGTGATACCTTCATCAGTTAGGAGCTACAATCTTTCAAGAGAAATTATTTTACACATTTGAATATTCATGTTATTTGAGTACTCATTTTTTAAAAAAAAATTATTGTTGAACTTTAAAAAGAAGTAACTTATATTGCTTAATTTGTCCATCTTTGTTTCGAGGATTTATATGACTGTTGATTTGCCCATTCATATATTATTTGGTTTGATTATACCATCTTATAATTAATTGGTATCTAAAAAATACTTTGCTTCACTTATTTATTTTTAAAAAATAATTGATATAAAACTATTTTCATCTCAAGTATACTTTACTCGATACCATACATTACTTCGATATATTTTTGATATGACATCTTTTAAAACAAATCTGGAAAAATGATATCCTATAAGAAAGTAAATGATTGATACTTGTCAATGAAAGAAAGCAATAAAGTTTTTCTTATGCTTATCCCTAATCATTGAAAAGCTTCAACACTCTAAAATTTTTGAAACTCAAGCTCTTCCATAATTGAATTTGAGAATCTATTTAATATATCCAACATTATTCAACAGGAAGAGATGTGCTTATAAATCTATATTGATCAAAAGAATAAAAATAATTCTTTCTGGATAGTTGTTATTTGGATTGAATTTCAAAATATTTGATACTAAGAAGAATTAAATTGATTATTTTCAATTTTAAATAGAATGTTCTTAAAAGATATAGGTTCAAACTTCTTTCAATTTGTATCAAGTAGAACTTTTCAAGAATACTATTATAATTGGTATCCTAATTCTCATAATTGGTATCAATTAAGTAGTTTACTCTTATCTTAAACTCTATTATTTTATCTTTTGGTAAAAGGAGAAGACTATATTTATCTCAAATTTGATTTTTTATGGTTGATATGATATCATTTGAGATAAATTTAAAGAATTTTATATCTTTTTTGAACTTAATTGAGTAGTATTTCTTAAAAAAAGAAAGATCTAAATTTAAATTAAAAAAATTTTAAAAAAAATACTCTCTATGAATTGTTTTATATGATCTATTGATATCAACTCAAAATAATCTATCAAAATAGTTTGATCTGAATTTAATCGATTCATCTTTTTTGATCAAAAGCTTTAACAATTGGTATCAAATAGACCATTATTGCTTTATACTCTGTTACTTTAACTTTGGCAAACGAAAAGAATGCATTGTCTCAAATCTGTTTTGCATGAATATATGATTGACATTATTCCTTAAGATAAATTATAAGATTGATACCTTTATACTTCAAATTGATTGATACCTCTCAAGATAAGAAAAAAATGATTTTCATAAATTTTCTTTGCATCAAGAAAAATATCTAAGACATTTACTATTTAAGCTATTTTTAATAGATATCAAAATTGGTGAAGAGATATTTATTTTTATAATTGATATCAAACAATCTTCTTCTCAAATGTATGTTATATTGGTAACATATTTTACTCTAATTTTGTTCGAATACAATATATTAAGACCATATATTTACTCTGATACATTCATAATATCATTTCTAAATTTTGGGGGTATTGTGAGAAAGTGATGAATCTAAAATTTATGAAAATAAAGTGATGAATGTTGAAATATATCTTATATTTGGTCTTAATAATCAAATATTTTTTTTAGAAAGCTATATTGGTCTTCAATTCTTAAATTTTAATTAAAAGAACGAAGAAAGGAGAGTAGTTATCCAAAAGAGTAGATGGTATCACAAACTGAAAAATCTGAATTTAAACATCAAATGTGTATATATTTGAATTTAAATTGATTTTGATGATTCATTTTAAATCTTTTCCTTGGACTTTTTGATGCTATCAAAAATGGGGAGAGATGTTATGTTGAGTATATGCTTATTGAGTTTATATTTGAATTAATTACATGCTCATATGCTTCATTTAAGTTAAAGTATGTGCAAGAAGAATATGTTTAAGGTGTAAGATGCTTATTTGCTTACTTAAAATATTTATACAAAATAAGCTGAAGTATGTACGAAAAAAATATATTTAGGTGTAAGATACTTATTTGCTTGCTTGAAATGTTTATACAAAATAAGTATGTTCTTGAAATCTTATTGAAGCTTTCATGAAGGATGTTCTTGAAAGAACTCACTTATTCACTTTATGATTTATATTCATATTATACTTTGTTATGCATATACTCAAAGTTTTGTCATCATTAAAAAGAAGAAGATTGTTGACCCTATGATTAATTTTAATGATTACAAAATATTGAGTGATTATGGTACTAATCATATGTTCATAAGTGAATATAGAATTTTTTAGGTATTTAAAATGAAGAAATTATTCATAAAAGAATTCTTTTAAAAGGATGATGATTAATGATCAAATAGAACTCAAACTATAAGTTTTTGGAAGCCTTAATAGTGAGAAAGACCATAAAAATCAAGATGGAAGAAGTCCTCAAAAGTTCAAGACAAAAAGCCCCTCAAACAAAAAGATATGCAGAAATTTTCAGTATAGAAGTCCACGAGTCGACTCATGGTTTGGCTCGTTGTTCAGCTTAAGCTGATATGCAGACTAGCATGCAGAAGTTTCAGAAGGAACAGTCTCGAGTGGAGGCTCGAGTCGACTTAAGGTTCTCGAGTCGAAGTCTCAGTAAAAATCCAAAGAATGATGATTTCGGGGCAAGATCTCGAGTAGAGGCTCGAGTCGACTCGAGATTCTTGAGTCGAAGTCTCAAGAAAAAAGATAGAGAATGATAATTTCAAAGCAAAGTTCAGCATGATCTCGAGTAGAGGCTTGAGTCGACTTGAGGTCTACGAGCTGAGGTCTCAGTAAAATACAGAAAATATGAGTTTCATGCTAGAACTCTTGAGTGGAAGAACGAGCAGAGTAATAGGTCTCGAGCTGAGGCTCGAGTCGACTCAAGCTCGAGCAGAAGGATGAGTCGACTCAAGCTTCGACTCGAGCTCTAATGGTTAGTTCTGTAGAATTTTTTGAAGTGTGCAGAATTATTCCTAACGGCTAGTTTTTCACTCCAATGGCTAGATTAGCCCTTCTAATGGCCAAAACTTCTTCTCCAGCTATCTCCAAGACTATAAAAGACTAGAGAAATATTTAAAAAAAAAAATTAAGAAATTTTAAAGAGAAAATATTTTAGATTTGAGTGAAATTCATTGCACATCAAAAGAAAAGAGGTACTGATTTCAAAGGGCTTTTAAGGACAATCTTCACCATCATCTCCAGCATCCTCTCAAGCTTCAAAGAAGAGTGTTCAAGCTTCAAAAGAGCCAATCAATCAACCTCTTCTTAGCACATCAAAAGAGTTTATTTATAACTTTTGGTTTTGTACTGAAATTACTTATCTTTGTATTTTGATTTGTTTACAAGTTTCTTTGAGGAAAAGAAATGTGGGGTGAAGGCTCGTCCAAGCTAAGAATTGAACATTGTATAGGTTTTGGTTGGTGAGATCGAAAAACCAATTAGGTTGATAGTGAGCTTAGAAAACTATTGGTGTAAGGTTATGGTTGGTGATCTAGAAAATCAACTGAATTGATAGTGAGCCCAGAAAACTATCGGTGTAAGGTTATAGTTGGTGATCCTAGAAAATCAACTGTATTTGTTTGTGATCTTGGGTTAAAACAAACATACTATAGTCAAGAGATTATAGTAAAATTCTTAAGAAGCTCTTGGATAGTGGATGTAGGTTCGATGGTGCATCGAACCACTATAAATTATTTTATATTTATGTTGTACCTTTTCTCTATTATCCTGCATACTTTTAATTTTTGCTTAGCTTGATTAAATTCTTGCATAGCCCTAATTATATCGTGATTCCATTGTTGCTTGTATTATATACATCTTAAATACACAACTTAGCTTAAATAGAAGCACATACTTGCTTAAACTTTAATTTGGTTTAATTTTTTCTTAAACAACCCAATTCATCCTCCCTCTTGGGTTGCTATATTTCTGGATAACAAAGCTTCACTTCCTTTGAGGATCAAGGTTTTCAAGTCGGCTGAGGCTTTAAATTCCTCAACGTCTAGCTCTTTTGCCCGGTCGAGATCCAGCTGTAGAGTCCAGATCTCTATCTTGGCTGAAGATGCCTCCTCATCAGCAGATTGCCACTTTTGATGCTGTTGGTGCAGAAACTCATCATCGCTGGAGGCCGCCGAAGTCGAGGCTGCTGAGGTCGCCGCTGGGGATCTGCAAGACAAAGTTCCATCCGAAACCGATGGGGAGTGGCTCCGACAGGACCCTCCAACGGTCAAGTCAGTTTTTGGCCAATAGGAATGGAGTGCTCGGAATGAGTTCCGGAGCTTAAAGAAGAAGAAGAGGAGAGCTCAGAGAGATTAGAGGTCAGAGAGCTTACCCTTGGCATCTCTGGAGGGTCCTTTGTAGGCAGAGCTTAGTTGATGACGACAGCCATACCGTCGCATGGAGTTTGGTACGGAGAGGATGGCGTCGTCAGGCGGTCGGTGACGGCCATACTAGCAAGTCGTGGGCCGCATGGAGTTCGGTATGGAGAGAAAGGCGTCGTCAGGGAGTGGCGTTGCCAGAGGTGGTAGCCATGTCGTCTGGTTTCGTCGTCTGTCGCAGATTGATGGCGACAATTCATCTCGTAGGAGAGTCCGGCAGAAGAAAAGGCTGGGGGAGTTCGGCTGGCTGAAGGGTCGGCCATCTGTAGAGTTCGGCCGAGGGATGATTGCCGAGGAGTTCGACCGCTGAGAGGCCCGAAGAAGCTCGGTTGGGGCCCGGTTGAAGGACTTCGGTTGCTAGTTGGTTCGGCCAGGGCTCATCCGCTGAGGAGTTCGGCCGCTGAGAGGACTTTGTTGAAGCTCGGCCGCTTGGAGTCGGTCCGAAGGAGTTCGACCATGGGGTCCGAAGGGGTTCGATCGTGGGGAGTTCGAAGGAGTTCGACCGCCCAAGAAGTTTGGTCTCGATGCTGGGAGTCCGAAAGAAGCTCGGCAGCTACCTAGTTCGGTCTGCTGGAAGAAGCTCGACCGCTGGGAGTTCGGCTGAAGCCCGTCTGCCGTAGCTCTTCTACGGCTGTCGGTTGCATTAGGCCGGGTATCGAGCTAGACTTCGACTGGAGCGGGATTTATCCCCAACACTAGCCCTCCCACTCCCGAGTTCGAAAATCGAAGGAAGGGAGTGCAGAAAAGGTGACTGCCGAAGTCTTCCTTTGAGCTCTATGCTAGTCTGGGTCGAAGCTCGGGGGATATCCCATCTCCAGCTTGAGGTTGATACAGTTGCTTTATCTAGCCAAGGTCGATGCTTGCGTTAGGACGAGGTTCCCCTCCTGTTCATAACCGAGGCTGGCTCGATCGCTCGAGGTTGTCAACGATCTTATCTCTAGCCAAGGTCGACATGATAGCTTTCTCTAGCTGAGGTCGATGTTGAAGGCCGAGGTCATCGTGGGCCTTACCTCTATCCGAGGTTACTCAGGCACTCCAGCCGAGGTTGACGTGGGCGCTCGGGGGAGATCTGGTCTCCTGCAGCTGAGCTTTCCTTAGGGGAGATCTTATCTCCTGCGGTCAAGCTTTCCTCGGGGGAGATCTTATCTCCTGCAGTCGAGGTTGAAGTGCGTGCTCGGGGGAGATCTTATCTCCTACGGTCGAGCTTTCCTTGGGGGAGATCTTATCTCCTGCAGTCGAGGTCGAAGTGCGTGCTTGGAGGAGATCTTATCTCCTGCAACCGAGCTTTCTTCGGGAGAGATCTGATCTCCTGCGGCCGAGCTTCCCTTGGGGGAGATCTTATCTCCTACAGCCGAGGTCGAAGTGCGCGCTCAAGGAAGATCTTATCTCCTGCGGCCGAGCTTTCCTCGGGGGAGATCTTATCTCCTACGGCCGAGCTTCCCTCGGGGGAGATCTTATCTCCTGCAGCCGAGGTCGAAGTGCACGCTCGGGAGAGATCTTATCTCCTACGGCCGAGCTTTCCTCGGGAGAGATCTTATCTCCTGCAGTCGAGGTTGAAGTGCGCGCTCGGGGAGATCTTATCTCCTACGGTCGAGCTTTCCTCGGGGGAGATCTTATCTCCTGCAGCCGAGCTTTCCTCGAGGAAGATCTTATCTCCTGCGGCCGAGCTTTCCTCGGGGGAGATCTTATCTCCTACAGCCAAGGTCGAAGTGCGCGCTCGGGGGAGATCTTATCTCCTGCGGTCGAGCTTCTCTCGGGGGAGATCTTATCTCCTGCAGCCGAGGTCGAAGTGCGTGCTCGAGGGAGATCTTATCTCTTGCGGCCGAGCTTTCCTCGGGGGAGATCTTATCTCCTGCAGTCGAGGTCGAAGTGCGCGCTCGAGGGAGATCTTATCTCCTTCGATCGAGCTTCCCTCGGAGGAGATCTTATCTCTTGCAGCCGAGCTTCCCTCGGGAGAGATCTTATCTCCTGCAGTCAAGCTTTCTGCCTTTCCGAGGCATGGTGGCACAGCTTTTCTCTTATAGGTCGGTGCTTTGGATCGACGGCCAGCCGATGTTCCATGAGCTCGACGTGGATTCCTGGCATATCCGCTGGGGTTCAGGCAAAGATGTCCGCGTTCCTTCTGAGGAAAGCGACGAGCTGTTCCCGAACCTCGGCTGCCAGGTTGGAGCCGATCTGCACCACATGCTCCAAGCTTCCGTCATTCAAGGGCATAGAGACGAGGTCTTCGGCGGGCTCGCCCCGCTCCTCAGTGAGGTCGTCGCGGACGTCCAGTCCGTCAACAAGATAGGGGTTGGGCTGATCTTCCTTATGCAGGACGATCGAGTAGCAATACCTCGCCAGAGCTTGGTCTCCTCTGACCTCTCCGACCCCATGGTTCGTCGGAAACTTCATCTTCAAATAATAGGTCGACACTACCGCCCGGAGTGCATTTAGACTAGATCGGTCGAGGATCGCGTTATAGGCGGATGGAGTCCTCATGACTAGGAAGTTGACCCGAGCCTTGGCCTGCTTCGGGCGTCGCCCCGCTGTTACGGTCAATGTTATTTCGCCTTCGACTGGTATGATGTTGCCGGCAAACCCTACCAACGGAGAATTTATCGGCTTCAAGCGATCGTCGGACAGGGATATTTTTAAGAAGGCATCGTAGAATAATACATCAGCCGAACTTTCATTATCTAGCAAAATGCGGCGTACATCGTAGTCAGCGATATTCAAGAAAATTACAACCGCATCATTATGTGGAAATTGGATCCTCCGACCATCCTCCTCGGCGAAGGCCATGGGTTTCGCGATCCTCTGCTTCTTCATCGATCTTCTGGGTTCGCTGGTCTCCCCTTCTCGAGGTTTCCTCTGAGATAGTGTTGATGATGCCAAGGGGCGGCCGACCTTCCTGGCTCTCCCAACCCGATGGTACCGCCCTTGGCCGCTCTCCTTGCTCTTCGGGCCGCCTTTGCAGGAATCGGCTAAGTCTACCTCGTCTGACGAGCTTTTCGATCTCATCTTGGAGTTGGATGCACTCTTCGGTGTCGTGGCCGTGGTCGCGATGATAGAGGCAAAACTTGTTGGGATCGCATTTGCTGGGTCGGGAATGCATCTTGTCTGGCCTCAAAAGCTGTTCCCTGATTTCCATCAGCACTTGGGCCTTTGGAGTGTTGAGGGGGGCGTAGTTGTGAAACCTTCATCGGGGAGAGCTTCGGTGCTGAGGAGAACCTCGGCGCGCTGTTCCGTCTGGGCTTCCCCACCTCGAGTTCCTTTGGAGAGTTTGGGTCTGCCAGTGACTAGAAGGAGTCCGGGAGCGCTGCCGAGCTTTACTCCACTTTCCTTCCTCGGCGGGCCTGCCCGTCCCTTCAGCTCGCCGCTTGCCGTCGGCTTCACCATCCCTGACCTTGAAGGCCTCCTCCGCCCGGGCATATCCTTCAGCCCGAGCTAGCATATCCGCAAAATCTCTTGGATACTTTTTTTCCAGGGAGAACAACAAGTCGTTCTTCCGAAGGCCACCCTTGAGGGCGGCCATGGCGACTGATTGGTCCAGGTTCCGAACTTCCAACGCGGCAGCGTTAAATCGGGTGACGTAGGCCCGGATGGGTTCCCCCTCCTCCTGCTTGATGGCCATCAAGGAATCCGAACCTTGATGTGGCCGCCTACTACTGATGAAGTGGGCTGCGAACTGTTGACTCATCTGGTCAAACGATAAAATGGTACTCGACTTGAGCATCGAGTACCAGTTCCTGGAAGCTCCTTTAAGGGTAGAGGGGAAGGCCCAGCACAATATGGCATCTAGCGCACCATGGAGCAGCATCGTCGTCTGGAAGGCTTCCAAATGGTCGATCGGATCGGTGGTCCCGTTGTAGCTCTCGAACTATGGGAGCTTGAAGCTCGGCGGGATCGGCTCCTGCATGATTTTCTGCGAAAAAGGGGGGTCAGTGCAGATGTCATTACTGCGTGAGGGGGGAGTGTGACGAAGTTCTTCGATTCGTCGGCTCATTTTCAAGAGCCTTTGATCCAGGAGATCTTCACGGTCTTCGATCTCCCAGGCTTTCTGGTGGAATGGATGCGAGGCTTTACCCTTGGCCGATCCATGATTCGAACAAGGGCTCTCCCTCCTCCGCCTCTCTAATTCGGATATCGAAGGTCGGGATGCCCAGGTCGGTCGCTTTTGGACTGGATCGCTTGACTTCGAAGAGTCCCGCGCCGGTTGGGGTGGCACTAGGGCTTGTTGGTGCAGCACTGCCTGCACCGCCTCTGTGAGACCACGAACCTGCTGGACGAGCTGGTTGAACTACTCCGTATCCACCGCAGCTATGGATGGGGCCTGAGTCACTGGGGCTGGAGCGGGAATAGACAGATTCGGATGAAATCAGGCTACGGAGGCCATCGAGCGTCGAGTCGAAGCTCTCCTGGGAGGCATCTTCTCCTTGGAGAAGAGAAAAGGGAGATCTCTGAAGAGGGAAGAGAAGAGTCACCGAGCACTCCTTTAAGAATAAGGGAACCTCGAAGGTTCAGGCCCTCCTTCTAGAGCCAATCTGTTGGTGCAGAAACTCATCATCGTCGAAGGCCGCCGGAGTCGAGGCCGCTGAGGTCGCCGTTGGGGACCTGCAAGACAAAGTCCCATCCAGAACCGATGGGGGGTGGCTCCGGCAGGACCCTCCGATGGTCAAGTCAGTTTTCGGCCAACAGGAATGGAGTGCTCGGAATGAGTTCCAGAGCTTAGAGAAGAAGAAGAGGAGAGCTCAGAGAGATTAGAGGTCAGAGAGCTTAGCCTTGGCATCTCTGGAGGGTCCTTTGTAGGCGGAGCTTAGTTGATGGCGACAGCCATACCGTTGCATGGAGTTCGGTACAGAGAGGATGGCATCGTCAGGTGGTCGGTGACGGCTATACTGGCAAGTGTGGGCTGCATGAAGTTCGGTATGGAGAGAAAGACGTCGTCAGAGAGTGGCGTTGCCAGAGGTGGTAGCCATATCATCTGGTTTCGTCGCCTGTCGCAGACTGATGGCGATAATTCATCTCATAGGAGAGTCCGACAGAAGAGAAGGCTGGGGGAGTTCGGCTGGCTGAAGGGTCGGCCATCTGTAGAGTTCGGTCGAGGGACGATTGCCGAGGAGTTCGACCACTGAGAGGCCTGAAGAAGCTCGACTGGGGCTCGGTTGAAGGACTTCGGTTGCTAGTTGGTTCGGCTAGGGCTCGTCCGCTGAGGAGTTCAGCCGCTGAGAGGACTTCGTTGAAGCTCGACCGCTTGGAGTCGGTCCGAAGGAGTTCGGCCGTGGGGTTCGAAGGGGTTCGGCCGTGGGGAGTCCGAAGGAGTTTGGCCACCCAAGAAGTTCGATCTCGATGCTGGAAGTTCGAAAGAAGCTCGGCAGCTACCTAGTTCGGCCTGCTGGAAGAAGCTCAGCCACT
Source organism: Cocos nucifera (assembly GCA_006176705.1). Taxonomy (NCBI): domain Eukaryota; kingdom Viridiplantae; phylum Streptophyta; class Magnoliopsida; order Arecales; family Arecaceae; genus Cocos; species Cocos nucifera. Next base: position 116,975 of record QRFJ01006588.1, read on the forward strand.
GAAAGTTCGGTTGAAGCCCGTCTGCCGTAGCTCTTCTGCGGCTGCCGGTTGCATTAGGTCGGGTATCGAGCTAGACTTCGGCTGGAGCGGGATTTATCCCCAACAGATGCCAATCCCCCATCTTCTTGGTCTAGTTGTTGCGGTCCTTCTTCATCTTGTTTATCTCATGCTTTTTCTTTTTAATGTGACTCTCCTGCGCCTTTACTTCTTCCTAAGTCGACTTAAGGTCAGACTGAATCGACTCAAGTTTGGATCTTACCGATCCAAGCTTGACTCTGAGGTGGGAGACTTCATCGGACAAGTTTCTCTCCCGACCAGTAGCAACCCTCTCCAACTACTCCAACTGACGAATCATCGAATCACGTTCGGCGTTTGTGGTCAACATTGAGTTGGAACATGCACGCCGAAGATTGGCCATTCTATGGTAGCCCGATTCAAGCTTGGCCATGTTGTGAGCCCACTTTTCAAAATAAAGTAAATCGAGTTAGTCAAAAAAAAAAGAGAAGAAGAGAAGCAAATTGCAAATTGCCGACTCATCCCGATAAAGGTCGGATAGAACGACTCGAATAAGTTGGCTAAAGTCTGACTCCTTGACTTCTGATCATTCAAGAGGAGAATAGCATGAACCAATCTCTTCGCCAACTGAAAGTTAGAAAGAGCTGACCCACCTTCAGGGATCCAAACGTCGACTCATTTGGAGTCCGTAAAACCATGGCTGGAAGCGTCACTCCCAGGTAGTACAGGAAGAATTGGCGCCTTCCCTTTCCTCTTAGTAGACAATTGCTTGGGAGGCGCTGACATCTACTCGAGTGTGGATGGAGATGATGGATGCCCTCGACAGATCGAAGTCGATCATGAAGCGGGCATGGTAACAAATGGCTAAGCTCCTGACACAAGAGCAACAGTCAGAGCATCGATGATGATGATGTCTTCCTCCGATCATGTGATGGTCGGAAGGGCTTCGACCGAAGTAGTCATCGTTGAGGCATGCAAGGCGATAATGGGAATGCCGATAGGTTTGGAAGGTGCCATCAAAGGAATGTCGGCAACTGAGGGACAGCTACTCGACTCTTCTTTGGCGCATGCGACAGATCGGCACTGGATGCCATCCTCTTCCGAGTGGCGAATTGGCAAACTTCGTCCGTAGAGATTTCGAGAGGAGGATGCATCCCTACGAAGCAAAACAATATGTCCAGATGAATATCGAAAACTAACCAAAGGAAAGAAAATGCAGAATTACAGACACTACATGTACCTACGGATGGCGCCAGACCAAGTTCGGCATCGTACAGGGACTCCTCAGTGTTCAGCTCTTTTTGCGGGGGAACTCTCATGTTCTTTAGTCGAAGGAAGTCCTCTCGATCGAATGGATCCACCCGACTATTCTCGCTCCAAAGGACATTCGGCTCTCCCCACATCGATGGAAAGCCCCAAGGAGAAGGGGGCGAAACAAAAAGTAATTGGATCTTCCAATCGTATATAGACGACGGAAGATTGGTTGATAAAGAAAAGATCCTTCCTCGGGGCAAAGAACCACCATCCGTCGGCTTTCGGAAGGGGTCAAAGAGCAAAGAAGGGTCCGAACAAAGAAAGCCAAGGATTTGTTGGAATTAACCGACATAACAAAGCAAAGGTAATCAGAAGCCGAATGAAATTCGATGCTAACTAGGTCGGACACACCCGATAATAATCAAAGATGTTTCGGAGCAACTCTGGAATAGGCAACCTAAGGTTCTTTAGATAGAAAGCTATAAACCCGATAGAGGTGAAGTCACCCGATTGTCAGGGTCGAAAGCCAACAGCCGAAACTCTTTTAAATCCGATATTGATCCTAAAGTCGCTCCACAACCAACGTTGTCAGTGTAGATGCTTCGGCTACCAGACCCAGCGATGAACTACTATGAGTACCAGCCATATATGACACAACAAAATAAAAAGATGTTAGAAAGAAGATTCGAACTTTGAACTTGAAAGCTAAAAGATGAAAGAATAAATAGACTTTTAAAGGCTGCTTCTGCTGAAAGCGATAAAAGAAAAACCTACGGGAGAGGAGAGTCTAGTATTTATAGGACCCATCGACGATTGTGATGCATAGAAGACTACACTCGATGCTGACACATGTTAACCGAAGACTGGCTGAACATCAAATCTCTCGAGCCCTGTGACTATTGATGGCAACCATTCAAATATCTGAAGTGTCGGATGGCCACCTTATCAAACGACGTAGAAATCATAAATTGCAGGTGACAGAACGAAGATTGAGGTAATGCCATGTGTCAAGCCCCTGCATTCGGTGCACCAAATCAAAATGTGAAGTTATTGCACCAGACTTGGGCATGGGGGTAACTGTTGGGGGTTGTTAACCTGCCGCTCGACTCACCAGCCTGCAATCAACTGACTGTTGGCCACTGATGGTCATTCGCCGACTGATGATCGATGATGGGAAGGCTCGTCGAAGGATCAATGGCCCACCGATCTATCGTCGGTCCGATCGATAAGTTGATGGAAGTGCCGATATAATGATGAGAGTGCCGACACATTGTCATCTGATGGACATCCGATTTGATGGATGATGGCTCTAAAGCCTCTGGACCAACTGGTGATCGGTCTAAAGCCTTCCGACTGACCATCGATCGATCTCAAATCTTTTAACCAACCAATAATCAGTCGGTATCGAGCCAGTCAGCTGAACGATGGAAGCTCTCTAAACAGCTCATCCAGACCATGATTGGTTCTACAAAATCAACCCCAAAAAGGATGGACAATGATAATTAGTGGACGATTTTAACCACTTACCTACGATCACACAATACCAAAAAAAGAGGAACCCACATGCTAAGCAGTTATCATCCCGACATCTATAAAAAAAAAGTAAACTAGCTAATTTGGTAAGAGACTTCAAGTTATTCTAAGAGCAAACTCTATTATTTTGCTCTTCATTTTTCGTTCGACTAGTCCATCCTACGAACTTAAGCATCAGAGGGTCCTTGTCGGAGTCAACTCCGATTAGTGTGAATTTTTTTTTTGTAGATTTTTTTGGTGTTATAGATGGATTGGCTGCAATAAATGAAAACTATAAAATTAAGCTACTTTATATAATTTATAGATTTTAAAACAAATCTATATTATATTTTAAATATATAAATAATAAATAATTAGCCACTGGATTAATATCTTCATTTCCGAAAGCTCTGACATCTTCGTTTCCCTCTCCTGCCACGGATCATACCACCGCGGTATTCCCACTTTTCCTTTCTGGCTTTGTTTTTTACCCTGTTTGGCTCCCGTCATCACATCACGGCGTCCACCCGCCGACGGCCTCTCCTCGCGGGCGTCCACCCGCCGACGGCCTCTCATCGCCGGCGTCCACCGAACTGCCATCGCCGACGGCCTCTCCTCCGCTGCCTTTCCTCTTCCTCTTTACCTCACCGGCTCTCATACCCCTTCATACAACCCTCCGACTCTCCTCCACCTGTCTGGCTTCAACTTTAGAGTTCTCTCAAATTCCTTGCGTGGATCGAGATCTTGTTGGCAGCGTTTCAAGATAACGGCGATATTCTATCTCCATGACGCTGATGTTATTTTTTCTCTAGGGTTCCTTCACAAAGTCTGCTGCTTCGAGATCAAGGCTTCAAGTCTTGAAGGCTTCAAGGTACCGTATGAGCCCAATTAGAGCACTTCTCATTTAGTTTTCTCCAAACGCATAACTGAGAGAACAGACTGTTTTTCCGTAATCTCAGTCCGGATGTAGGTCTTTAATGACTTTTTGTTATTATATGATCTTATTCAAAGAATGATGTTTAATAATGCTGTTTCCGTTGATTGATCTTGGTTGAGTTATTTTTGTAGCATGTAGAAGTACAGAATAGCAGATGTTCAAACTTTTCATTTTCTTTGATGAAGTTTTTAATTCTGGGTAAAAGCTTCAGTGCTTCTCCGCTCTATCCAAATGTTCTTAAGCTGTCTTGGTTACTGAATTGAGCTCATTATCATGCCGAGATTATAATTGATTTTGAGCTACTTTTAATTGGAGCCCATTATCAAGCCGAACCTCGAATGGAGCTGAGTTGGACATGAGTGGAGTCAGCTTGGGTTCTGATCCTTTTAATATTCGAACTTAAATGAGCCAAGCAGGGGTGAAACTCGGGTTTTGATTTGGGGTTTCAATACGTATCAATAAATTGAAAGAAAATGTTATGCATACCATACGGACATTTTTTCTAAGAGATATGCCAACATTATCAAAAATTTGATCATGAGGATAAATGAGTGTGTTTTGAAATATGTGAGATCCGTGTTGCTGCATGAGTATCTTTAGTTAGTTTCCATTCCAAAATGTCCATGACCACAAAAATATTGTACAAAATGAAAGAGGACATGTACCACAGGAAAAACCAGAACAAGTGCTTGACCACAATTTCTCAAGGGACAATCACTTACAAAATAGTGATCATTCGTTCCTGACATGTTAATAGAATATAACCAAAATTTTAGAATGTTGATGAAGAACAAGGGACATCCCTCACATGCAAAGGTAACATACAGAAATAAGATTTTATGTAATTTGTTGGATGAAGGAACTCACTTAAATTGTACATCATACTTCTTCTGAAAGTAAATTGATAATCTTTTTGGATGACCTTTGATACCAATTAGTCATATTAAATAGATATAATAGTGTTATGCGATGAGAACAGCTCTAAAACAAAGAAAAGCCTACATGCTGCTCTCCTAAAGGCAAAGAATGTGCCACTATCCCTTCCCATGATCACCACGTGGCTGTAATCAAGCCATAATTAGTAAATTTATTTGTTATTGCTTTAAGAGCTGTAGGAATTTAAATTCAAAATGACAATCACACATTTTCTATTTAGGAAAGGAAAACAAATGTGAAATTTTTTCATCTAGGAGTGCAAATGTCTGGCTTCTTACATGAGAAGGAAAACTTCTCCAAATTTAAAGGCCTGGGATTATTGTTCAGGAGTCTAATTTGAAGTGTTTGAGTTGAGTGGACAACCAAGAAGAAAAATTACGAAAAAAATACCGTTGGAAATTATTATAGGCCTAAAGAGGTTAAGGGTGAATCTTCAAGGTGGTAATATGGATATTATTGAAGAACTATGTGATGTTTCCTGCAACGACCTTCTGAAATTTTTGAAATCTTGGGTAAGCCATGCCTCCCCTTAGCCCCCTTTGGTCCACCACTGAAGCTAAACTTGAGCTGGCTTGACCATACACAAGTGAGCTTTAGGAGCAGTTTCCCAGTTTGACTTTGAGCTTGAGCTGAGCCATTTTAACTTTGAGATGTGCTTGGACATGGCTCAGCTCGCTCATGTTCCACTTGTTTCCACCCCTAGCTGGTGGCATCATTGTTACCTTATAACTATTGAGGCAAAGCTTATCTATCTTCTCGATGTATGTTGAAGAATGTGTTTTGAAATATGAGGTTTACTTGATCTTTCCCCTTTCTATTGGTTCGATAAATGCTTATGCCAGATTTTACAAAAAGAGAAAAATTTCTATGCCATTTATGCAGCAAACCAATTTTTACCATTGATTATGTCTCTTCAGGGGATTATATATATATATTTTTGAGTGGACAGGAGAATAGGGGATTACAAAGTCAAAGTAGTGTTTATGATTCCATTGGAGAATTATGTTAGATCGAACTCACATTAACTCCTTCCTAAACAGCAGGCACATTAACGTGTATAGGTTTTCCTAATGTACCTAGCATGAAAACATTCTACATGAGCACTGCTTGCTTGAGAATACAATGATCATACATGCATATTCAAAATACCTATTATTTTTGACTCTCTGACTTTATTACAAAAGACAAGTCTCGGTCGAGAGCTGCCTGTTTTTTGTGCTCTATTTTTGGCTGGATTGCCATATTTTGGGGTCATCTAAGTCTTGTATAGTTCTTGGAAGAGAGATTCACTGAGCCATCTTCCATCTTTGCAACTTCAGCTCTTCTACACACTCTTCTATTGATCGAAGTTGACTACCTCAAGTCAAGTAGTTTATTCTAATGTCCTAGAGAAATGGGGCATTGTTGGTGCTTCATGTCTTCAAGGTGAGGACATGGGATTCTAAGTTCAAGTGATTATTTATTTTTTGTCTATCTTCAATGCTGGTGGTTGGTAAAGAAGGAAGATTGTAGCATATTGTAGTGTCTTAAAATGCAGGATGTTGACATCTCGTGTTCGTGGATGTATTTTGATGTTTGTACTTTAAGTGTTGGCTGTCCTGCATTAATGCATACATACATGCATTCATGCATGCATAGCCAGATTTCACAAAAAGAGGAAAATTTCCATGCCATTTATGCAGCAAACCAACTTTTACTGTTGATTATGTCTCTTTAAGGGATTATATATATATATAGTGAATAGGAGAATAGGGGATTACAAATTCAAAGTAGTGTTTATGATTCCATTGGAGAATTATGTTAGCTTGAATTTATGTTAACTTCTTCCTAAATAGCACGCACATTAACAAGCAATAGGTTTTCCTAATCTATCTAGCATGAAACATTCTACACGACCCCTACTTGCCCGGCGTAGATTCCTCCATTTAAGTCTCCAAAGTAAAAAGAAAATACAATGATCATATAGGCATATTTAAGATACATACTATTTTTGTCTCTCTACCTTTATTTCAAAGAACAAGTCTCGGTCAAGAGATTTTTGTTATTTGTCCATTAACGCTTCTTAGTTGGGGCTACCTTTATAATTGATTTTAGTTTGTTTAAGGGATTTTATTTTAAAAATAAACCATCTCCTACTATTTTTACGAATTTCTACACTCGGGCAGAAAACGAGAACCCCTTCGCGAGTTAGGGCTCTTAGTGGATACTGTGGTCCTACTAATTGGCATGCTACCTCACCTGACAGTTATTGACAAACATGTCAACCAATAGGTGGACAACTCTGGTCCAATGCTTCTCAAGCAAATTACAGTAGATCTGGTCTCTAGATTCTGAAACCTCACTTGACAGTTATTGGTCTCATTCCTTAGTTAAGTTAGACCCACCATTGAGCACAAGTGAAGCTGTCATTGGGACCCTTACCTGACAGTTGGGCCCAACCCCATCTTCACCCTGCAGCATCTCATGCCATATAAAGTGGTCGATTCTCCCTTGATGCAACTGAACCACTGTCCAGCCAAGAACAATCAACATCGGAGAGGGCACGACACTCTATAACGGTGGAAGACCCTTCGACTTAATATTAATGAGGAGGTTTTTAATTAAGATCTCTTTAATCTAAATCAAGTCAGTACAGTCTCATGTCTGACTGATCAGGTTTAAATCAGCACAATCTCATGTCTGACTAGCCTAGTCGGCATGGGTGAACTCGAAAGACTAAGCAACCCAATTCAAAACTTAATTGATTAAGTTGGCTAGATAAGTAAGATTGGTGAGAGGGTCTGCCAATGCTTGCCTTAGATACCAACGAATTGGCCAGGTAAGCATGCTGCCAATTAAAAACTACTGGTCAAAATGCCAAACTTATCTTAGATACCAATTGGTCAATCCGAATCAAATAGGTCAGCCTAGTAACTCGAGCTCAAACCACTGAGCCAAATTTGGTCTTGAGTTAATCAACTCACATCAAATGTGAATCGATGTGATCAACTACAACTAAACTTGATTTTGAACTCCTTTGACCTAATCCTAACAATAATTGATTAGGTTCATTGCAGTTCAATCACTAGACCTAATTTGTTGCACCCATACCCAAACCCTCATGTTTTATGGTTAAGATTAAAATTTTAAATTATCAATTTAAGATTTCAATCTCAATTTAGATTTTTAATTTTAGATCTTTAATTCACGATTTTAGATCTTTAAATTAAGTATATTATGAACATGAGGCAGTTTAGATGTCAAAACTATTTTCAAATCTAAACATTTAATCATGTATCGCATACATGATCAACATTTGATTATCTAATAATCAATAATCTGATTTTATGTGATTAAATCCTTTTATGTGTAAGATGACTTTAATTTTGATTAAGGGTTTGATCTAGTCTCATCCTAGAACAACCATACAGCATAATATCAGTTATGCCAGGGCAATCTTTTGTCAGGATGATTCTAGATTAACCCTAAACATAATGACATACATGATAGATCTAATCTACAACCATTAATTAAAACATCTAACATAAAAGGATTTAATCATGATCATAAGTTTTACATCTCATGCATGTCAGATCTAAAGATTTACATCTCGTGCAACATAGATCTAATTATGATCATCATACATCATACATCTCATGTATTTCAAAAAAAAATCAGATTATGCACATACTAATCTCATGCAAGATATAAAATTCAGATCTGAACATTTTAATTAACATGTTATCAAAAAAAAAAAGTTCAACAAACATTCTAGGATAACCTTTTCAACATAACGGATCCCACCGTTATGTTAGGACAACCTTATCAGAATGTGTTGAACATTAACCAGAAATTTTCAGATTTATATGTTTCATACATCTCATGTATAACAAAGATCTAATGCATCTCATGTATTTCAATTAGATCTAATCTAATTTCTAAATCTGATTTTCAGATATAAATAACATGCATGTGAAATTAAAATCCGTGGCTCTGATACCACTTGAAGAATGTCTAACATCCTAGATATGCATGCAATAATGTTAGATCGTAGCGGCGGCTTAAAGGATCTAGATTTAAAACCTTCTAAATCAACTAACATGCATGATGCAGATCTAATCTATATGCTACAGGATCGATCACATGCTGAAATTTAGATACTGAAAATTAAATTCAGATTTAGAGATTAAAGTTAATACCTTTGCGTGGGTAGCTGAACACTGCAGTCCGATGATCATGGTAATCAGATGAGGTTCCTATAGAGCCGCACATGTATCCGGCCTCTCCAGGTATCCATCGGGACAGATATGGATCGGTCCTCTTGCGTTGATCCTCCAAGAAAATCTTGCATGCACTTTGATCAACGATCAACTCCTTGATCCTGATCAACTAGATCAACCCTTGATCCCGGATGTTGCTCTCCTCCTCTTGGCATAGATCTTCATCGAGATCAATGATTCAATCTTTGATATATCTTTTTCTCAACTTCCTTGGCTTAGATCTGAACCATCAAACCTTTTGGACGGCTTAGAAGACAAAGGACACCCAACAACCCATATGGGCGTGAGATAGGAAGAGAGAAAAGAGGGAAGTAGGCGTGGAGACTAGGTGGGCGTGAGAAATATTCATGTGGACTCTCAAGAGGGGGTGCAAGAAATTCCTTAGGCATGGGAATCAATCTCCTTAGAGTCCTCAACTCTTGAGGCTTTTAAATAGATAAGGAAGAGTCCTAGTGCTTTAAGGATTTGACCAGTCAAATCCTTAAGTAGGACTCTGCTTCCTCATATTTGGCAACTTAAATCTGTCAAATTCCTTGCCTAAAACAAGGAAGGGCGTGGCCTCTCATTGACTCACGCCAAAAGGAAGTGGCGCATGCCTTTTGGATCTTATCGAAAAGAAGCGTGCGCCCCTCTCACCCAAGAAAACCTTAGGCACCTAAGAGGTGCCAACCAAGGCCCTATCCAGTGGGCGTGCGCCCCTGGATCCCCCTCCTTTCTCTCATGGTGGGGCGCCAACTATTGGCACCCTTTACCAAATATTCCACGCCCATTTGGCGCCCCTTCTTACCAAATATTCCATGCCCATAAGGGAAGGATTGTGGCGCCAACTCTTGGTCCTCATCCTTATCCAAAAGCATGCTTGACTTGGTCAAAATCCTATCAAATAGGGAGCCCAAGTCCAAGAGGATTTGGGTTTAACCATGTGCTAGCATGATTCCTTAAACCCAATTGGATTTCACTAAATCTAAATGCAATTGGGACTTCACAAGTCCAATTGATCAATCTAGCATCTAATCCCTTTGACGTGTGACCCCATAGATCCAATTTTGTCTGGTAGTGGGATATATTATGATCTCTATCAATAATGTTATTGAAACTTTTTCAATGGATTGGAACTTTTTTTAATTCAACCAATTAAGAATTATTGATTACCAAAATAATTCTCATTGGTTCCACAATCTACCAATGACACCTAGCAGTATATAGTGGATACCTAGCAGAACTGAAAATGAATCTCTAGGTGCAGCTATCGTATAGTTCGGTTCTTCTGTCCTGAGTCCCGACAAGATGCAGGTCAAGGATAACTCGTCAAACTCGTTCGTCTGTCATATGCCATATTCAATCGACTCGAGTTCATGTGAAACCTTATGGAAACTCTTTTCCATCATTCACCTACCATGGCCATGGTTTTAAGACTCGATCTCATGAACTGCATTGGACCTCTCTCTGTCTGTTAGGATCGACGGATCACATTTTGGTGCACATCCTATTCTTACAAAGGATCTATTATGGCCAACATACATCGCAAGCTACCGAATGGCTAGGTAACCAAGTGTTGATGTAGTCAAACTACAGCAACTCCATTGTGAACAGTCGAGGCACCGTAGGTCAAAGAACTATCTACACAACTGCAACACCGAGTAAGTCACTGACGAGTGGACAGCCATCGAAGTGACTTCTTATGCTGGTCACGTTTAGTACCCTTGATCTCTATCAAGCACCTACACTCTTACTCTAGTATTCCTACACTGTAGACTCAAGACTCGTCACCCATTGAGGGAAGCGATCAGTGCACTGATCTATCTAGATTAGTTGCTGTTCTCGTGATGATCAATCAATCAGGAGCATTTAGAAATTAATCTTAAATGACATGTTTCTCAAACTCTTAACTCGTGAGAATACGTGTCATTGTCATGTCAACTCAGACGATTTTTGGACACAATTTAAATATACATAACATGAATGAAAAATAATCCAAAATTTTATTAATTTTAAATTTTCAATTATAAAATTTATGCCCTTAGAATGTGTACGTGTCAGCCAATCTGGCTTCTAGGGCATACATCTAACATATTCTGCACTCATATATATATATATATATATATATATATATGCATATATATATATATATATGCATATATATGTGTGTGTGTCCATGGATATGTATATATAGATTTATACACACAGCTCATAAGTATATATATATGTATATATATTTATATGGACATATGTATGTGTATATATATGTATATGTATATACATACATACATATGCACATGCATACGTATATATATGCATAGACATGCATACATACACACATATACATATTGTATATAATATACATATTGTATATAATATACATATACATATACATATATGTACAAGTTGGTCAATCCTTGGTAGCGAGAAACTATCCTTGGAGCATATTTTATTAAGATCAGTATAGTCAATGCCAAGGTTCCCAACTCGGTACTGGAACCTGTACCGGTCAGTCGGTGGTATGGATTGGTATGGGTCCATGCCAGATCGGACCGGCACGAACTGACACAGGTAAAGGCAGCAAATCGAAAGGAGAAAAAGAGAGAAAGAGAGAGAAATAGAGAGGGGGGAGAAAGAAAATAAGGGAGGGGAAGTCGTCGGACAGCCTTCGGTTGGCCGTCATGGCTGTCGGATGTAGTCTACGCGTGCGGCGCTGCGGGCGTGAAACAGGGGCGATGCTCCTGTTTCACGGGTTTTCTTTTTAAAAAAGTCAAAAACTATGAAGCTGGCAAATGGTTTATTTGCCGGCTTCACTATTTTTGACCATTTTTTTAAAAAATTTAAAAAATGAAGTCGGCAATGGGTTTGCCGGCTTCATTTAAGTGTAGCTGGCAAATTGAGTGCCGACTTTACTATTCATCCGCATTTTTAAAAAAGGCGATGAAGGGAACAGGGTGGTCATCCCTGTTCCATGGCCGCGGCTCCTCTTGCGTGGTTTCCGCCGCTCGGTGGCCACGGCGGCCACGGCGGCCACCCGACAAAACTCCGGCGGCCCCTTTGCCAGTTCCGCTTTCCTTCGGTACGTCGCTTCCTCCTTTCACTTTCTCGCTCGTTTAAAAGCTCTATTGGATGACAATCGAGCCTCGGAGGCTTCCGCGGCCCTTCGGTTGCCACAGCGGGCCACCACCAATCTCAAGCAGTGTCTCCTCTCTCTCTCTCTTTCTTCCTCTCCTCTCTCTCTCTCGCTTCCTCTCTTTTCCTCTCCCTCCTTCGGTATTATCGTTTCCCCCCGGCCAAACCGTCTCGGTTCCCTGCTAGTCCGGCTCGATACGAGGTGTACTAGCCGGTTTGGAATTTCGTGGTCAATGCAGATCCTTCATTTTTCATTAGCCTTCTTTGGTCGGACAATATTGACTAACTAGTCAGGGTAGTTGACTTCATGAATAAAGCTGGCGTTTAGTAGCTTATCCACCTTCTCGTCAATATTGTGCTGCCTCGTCGTGGCAAAACTCCTTTTATTTGGATGCATAAGTTGGTGTGTTGGGTCTGCATTTAACCTCTGCATAATAACATTAGTCTGTACCTAGCAAATCAGAGGCTAATTAGGCAAAGATGTCCGCACTAGCTCGAAGGTAGTCAAAGAGCCAAACTTTGGTTGCTTCGCCCTACTAAGATCCAATCTGCATAGTCTAGCCTATGCATTCATTATCAAGAGGGATTGAGATGAGCTTCTTGGCTAGTTATCCTCATTGCTTCTGCTTGCCCTGAGCATCTAGACTTTCGATTGGAAGAGTCTTGATCGGCCTTTTTCTTTGGAGTGCGGTCACATAGCATTACCAAGCTAATGCCTGGTCACCCTGAACTTCTACTCCATGCTCGCTTGGGAATTCCATCAGAAGGTAATAGATTGACACCATGGCTTTCAATGTATTCAAGCCGAGCTAGCCTAGGATGACGTACACTAAAGGGACCTTTGCCACCAAAAAAATCCTACATCATGGTCATTTGCCAAGGTTCTTGGCTAGCTGTAATCGGGAGGGCAATTGTGCCCTCCATGGGAATGGTATATTTCGAGAATCCAATCAGAGGAGAGTTGATTCTCAGTCGATATAATGATAAATTCATTCTATTTAAAGTATCATGCAACAATATATTGTCGAGTTTCTATTATCTACTAGGATTTTTTTTTACATCATAATTTGCTATTGTGTGGGAGATTATAATGGCATCATCGTGGGGTTCTACACTTCAAGTTGGCATCCGAGAAAGAAATAGCTTCTTTGATCCTCTGCCTCTGCGGAGCTGCATCTCTTGCTTGGGTAGCCCGAGCATTAGTCCTTAGAGCTGATGAGCTCATCCCTCTAGCCATAGGTTCACTGGGGATGGTATTGATAAAACTCGCTTTGCGATTGTTGATATGCTTTTCAGGAGTGCGCTGATCCCGACCGATGTCATCTTGGTCCCATTGGTTGTTAATGTAGCAACCAAGATGCTCTCGTTGGATAAGGGTCTTGATCTTATCCTTGAGATGTAGTCACTCCTCGATGTTGTGCCCATGATTTCGGTGGAATTTACGATACTTCCTCCGGTCTTTCTTGCTTGCCAGCACCTTCATTTTCTGTGGCCATTTTAGATGACTTGATTCTTGATTTCCATAAGGATCTGCACCCTTGGAGTGTTTAGAGGTGTATAACTCTCGAACTTCTAAAGTGGGCTTCTTGGTTGGCAGGAGCTTCCTTCATCTCTTCTGGGCTTCCTCCTCAACTCCTTTTCTTCTTGATCCCTCTTGTTTCCAGGCTTATCCTCGGCTAACTCTTGCCAAGTTGCCATCGTGTCCTTGGTGTCGACATACTTCTTGTCTTAGGCGAAAAGCTCTATAAAGTCTCTCAAGAACTTCTCCAACGAGAAGAGAAACTGAGAAGGTTATAGTCTGCTATTTATGGCGACCATTGCGTCAGGTCGTGGATCTCCAGTGTTGCTGCATTGAAGTGGTTGATGTAGTCTCTGAGGGGACTCGCCTTTACGTTGCTTCACAATGAACAAACTCTTTGAGCCTCTTCGCTGCCTTCGATTGCTGATGAAGTGGGCTGTAAACAATTAGCTAAGTTGCTCGAAGGAGTGGATGGAGCCTGATTGAAGGTCAATATACCGAAGCCGAGTTGTGTTCCGAAGTGAAGCCAGGAATGCTTCGCATAGCACTTGAAGCATCATGAAAGCTTTAAAGCTTTCCAAGTGGTTTAGGGGTTCGAGATGCCATTGTATATTTCCAATTTAGGCATCTTGAATCAAGGTGGGAGAGGTTCTTCCATGATTTTCTGTAATGATGGTTAAAAGTAAACTCCAAATCATCTCTGAGCTTGGAGTTTCTACCCCTCAGAGCTTTGATTGATTGTTCATATATTTGGTTGTTTGATTGAGGGTGGCCTCCCTCTTGGAGACCCTCTCAGACTGGCAAGGGGAGGAGTGGTCTATAGGAAATTATAGTGGCATGTGTTATGTACCATGTCATCTCCTGTATGTTACATCATCATCTATGCCACATCATCACCCATATGTTGCATCATTAAAATAAAAATTTTCTTCTGTTATGCTACACCATCATCCGTATGCTGATAGTGGTGCTAATAAGAAAAATGAATGCCACATTATTACCAATGGGCCATGTAATCACCTATCTAAGTAGTTTATGCTATGCAGTTGGCCATATAATCACCGGTTAATGGCAACAGGAATTTTCGGTGAGAGAAAATGGCCAGAATGAGACCCTCTCTAACTGGCAAGGGGAGGCGTGTCCTGTAGGAAATTCTAGTGCCAAATAGAATGGAGGTTGGTTACTCTTATTGAAAACTTATCCTAAGCAGAATTACTTGAGAGTTTTTCACCTGCAAATAGAATAGTGATGGACTAATGGGTGTTATATGCAATTTAGAGCAAAGCAAGGTGCTATATGCAAAAAAGCCCTTTGCGTAGTGATTATTATTTCACTGTCATCCCCCTTTCATGGTACAACAAGAACTTCATTATCTTACATTTTTCGAAGGTCATTTTAATAATTTTTTAGAAGTTAGGCCAACATGGCAGCTCAAAGAATACATTTTTGTACAAGAACAGTAATTTGAGAGGAAAAACCAATCTTTTTTCATTATGGCCCTTTATTTCCAATGACTGTAGTTGTTACACTAATATCCTATCCATATAAACGTAGTCAAGGATGCATGGCAGCAAATAGTCTTTATTTTATAGTGGAAAAAATAATTTGGGGAATGGTCTATTTTTGGTGATGTCAACTCCATCGAAGCACTTGAATATAACATGTTCATTCAGAGGGAGGTATTATATACTTCACTATGAACAAATGATCGAATCAATGAACTAAACTAGTAAACTCTGCCATAAATAATTCTAAGTAGTTCTTACAAGAAATATTATTGATTTGCATGAGAATGGGAATGACTATTGTTCCATCTAAGAGTTGAATTAGAATTCCTTTGTTTAAGATAATGGTGATTCCGATGAAATTGAGAATCTGTTACTTGTTGCACGGACCAAGTATCAAAATGAGGCTGAGGTCAGACGTTGATGGTGAAATTCCCATTTCATGAACTCCCATTTCATGAGCGAAACACGCGGTTAATGTTGTAAATTCCCCTTGAATGAATCATAAAAAGATATCCTAGAATAGAAGGGCTTTGCTGTTGTGGCTGTTGAGTTGATTTTTATTTGCATTCCTTTCAACAATATGCCATGTATTTTTTGTTGGTTTTACAAGTCAATGACATGCTTTTTTGTTCATAGTGTCTTCTGTTGATGATTGGTGGCCATGTCACAATTTTCTCCAAGGTGTTCTTATGAAATTCTCATTCTAAAAATATTGTCATGTTGGTGAGCATGAATGGAAGAATCAATAGTATTTGCAATCTATCATTTTTCATTTTGCGAACGTAAGAGTTTAATGCACATCTCTCTGTAGGAACTGCTTAAAAATTGACTGAATGAGAACCTTGAATTTGGTGGTATCATGTAGGAGTAGAATTTGTTAGAAGCAATTAAACCTGCATCTAAGAAAGAGGAGAAATTAAGTAAAATATAGTTGAAAAAGGGATGAAAAAAAATGTGATTGGAAGAACTTGACTCGGGTTAAAGATTTAATAGTTATACATAGTATTGAAGGTTTGAAATGCAGCAACAGGTAGCAGTGAGAACCATGCCATGATCTGTCAGTATGATGTCAGCTGTAGAGAGTAAAGAAGCCTTAGCAGAAAAAATTGGCGGGATATTTTGATCGGCATGAACTTGATGTCAATCCTGAACCTTCTAAGTTCTAATAGATGGTTGACATTCTTAAGTTTCTTTTGTGGAATGCTTTCTAAGTTTTGGATGAAATTTAAGTGGACGAAGAGTTTGTGATGTTTTATGTAGTGTCTGAGTACGGGTAAAGACATGAGAGGAATTTGAATGTTAGTTTATGTTACATGGATTTGGGTTCGTGTTTTCAGGTGCATGTTTAAGTGTTTAATCCTTCCAATACATAAGAATTTCTCCTTCATAGAGTCTTGTCTGAGTGTCATACCAATTTCTATGTTTTAAGTGGTAGGTGCAGGTACTTTAGGTTAAATCAATGAGGTCCAAGTAATATACATGTTATTTGCATTATTGATGTGAAAGAGGTTTATGTTGCATTATAGACTTGAAAGAGGTCTATATCCCAACCCCCATTCCTTTTTCTCCTTTCTCTCTTGCCTTCTCTATTTTATCTTTTTGAACACTAGATCGGAGGAAGTCTGACTACAATCATATAAGTGCACGACTTGAACCCAAAGTCCAAACCATTGCGTCATACCAATTTATATTTTGAATGTTAAGGTGTGGGTACTTCAGGCTAAATCAAAGAGGTTCAAGTAACATGGATGTTTGTTTCATTGTAGAGGTGAAAGATGTTTATGTTGCATAATAGACTTGAAAGAGGTTTATTTCCCTGCACCCCCTCTTTTTTGTGCTATCTCTATTTTTTTTTCACTTTCTTGAGAACTAGATTGGGAGGAAGTTTAGTTGAAATCGCGTTAGGGTGGAACTTGAACCCAGATGCTGGTATCCAACACCCATTTTATCAACTAAGCCAGTTGTTACCAAGGAGTGCTGTACCATCCTAACCATTTGGTTTGGGGTGGATTGATCTGTACTGAGGGCGGACTAGCATGGTTCCACCCTTTGGTTCAAAAAATCCTGTAAGGAGAGGGAAAAAGAGAGGGAGCAAGAGAGAGAGGGGGAGAGAGGTTGAGGGAGTGGGAGGGGGAGAGAGGCTAATCGATGGCCCAAAAGTCCTCATCCCATCCTCTGTCCGCTGTCCATAGGGTCATCTTTGTTTCGATCTGCAAAAGTTACCACTATTTCTCCCTGTTTTGATCGAAACAAGGCCATGCTGTAATTTTTTTTGAATTCTCAGCTGGAATCGACAAATGGAGAATGGCCTCTATTTCGATCGAAACCGGGGTGACCCTTGTGGCCTACGGATGGAGGATGAGATGAGGGCTTTTGAGCTCTCCCTCTCTCTCTCTCCCTCTTCCCCTCTCTCGTCAGCTCTGGCTTTGTTGGTATGTCCTGGAACAGCATGGCACGGCGGCGCACCATACTATATCATTGAGCAACTGGTATGGATCCTAGTATTGGTATAGCCAACCTTAGTTGGTGCCCCTATATCCCATCTATTCTTGTTTATGTGATGTGGAATCAAGACATGGGTGATTACAAATGACCTTTTTTATTTGTCAATATATTAATCTTAAATCTTTTCAGTGGTTGCCTTATGAGTCTTGAGACTTTTGGACTGTAAATATCAATTATGAAAATTGATACTAGAAAATGCATGCCATTATGTGGCTTGGTTTTTCATCACGATGTGATGAGACAAAGTAGAAGGTTTTCTTTCTTTTTCCCTGTTTGTGAACTTCTAATTTAATTTTTAGGTGCTGATAGGGTTCTTATTATTCAATCAAGGGTTATGGAAGAAAATGTTTATTTGTTACTTATATTGAGAGTGATGAGCAGATTGCCATGCCCTGTTCAAGCGGATTTCATGAGTGAGGTTTTAGGATTGGTGCTCCTTGTGTCATTCATCTCTGGGAATCTATGCTCTAGGTGACACGATATCTCTTGGATGAGATGGAGAATTTTTGATCTTCTCTGTTGCTTTAGCCTCGAGATTCAAACCTGCCAAAAATGTTTGGGCATCAGTTTCCTTGTGAACCAGGCTTTTCAGCTGATGCACCTAATTCTAAATTTCTATATCACAACTTACATGCTTAGGCCTTTGTTATGTATTAGAGAATTTAATGGGATCATGAGATTTGATGGAAGCCACACTCCTTTCTAGAATAACCACCAAAGTAGCATTTTCCGACCTTTTTTTAGTTACTAAATGATACTTCATGGACATGTCATGGTGAAGCCCCTAGCTACTTACGGGGGGCAATCAAAATAGTTAAATGCACTCCCTTAATGATCCTCCCTTTTGTGCATTGAAGATGGTACTAGTAGAATGCATCTATAGGAAATATGAATGTTTATCAATTGTTGAAAAATCTTCAACTTAATTTTTGGGTCATGTTCCCAAGGTGAGTGTGCATGGGTAAATTGCCTTGGCAAGGAATTTGATACCACTCTTGGAAAGTTGACACTAGGTTCATAGCTGGTTTTGGAGATCTTTATAGTCCTGTTAGGCATCTTTTTGTTCAATAGCTGCCCCATTTTGATTGAAAAAAGGCTGGATGTGATGATGATTCTCAAGGAAGAATGATAGGTTGAAGTTGCTCTGCCATTATTTCGTAAATGTCATATAACTATGAGTCCCTTAGATCAATCAGTCAGGAGACTAAAATCAAGCTTAGGCTGTCATTATCAGGAATTGGCCCTTGATGTGGATATTGTGTGCTGTTACTGTGGGTATTTTTCATGACAACTGAGATTAGTTCATTTTACCTCTTACTCCAAATACATTAACAATTCATTATCCGTGTCTGGTTGAGAGTGTTTTGAGAAATACAAAAGGCTGATTGGCAACCGCTAAATCTATTAAAGATCAGCCAACATTTCTGATGAAGCTTTTAGCCACTAGATTTCTTAAAATCATCAGCTGGGCTTGGTAAAAAGGAACATCTGTTGCATTAGCACTGCTCTGTCCTTGTCTACTCTTGTAGCTGCTGAATTAAATTTTTTAACAAATAGATTATTCAAATGAGAAACAAAATAAATTACCTTTAGAAGAAGATGGCATGTACCATATACTTGACTTTAGTATCACTATATTCCTCTGACCAAGTCACATCATGACCACTGCAGACATGTGTTGCATGGTGACTCGGACATGGCTGTTGGAGCAAAATCTAGAACTTATGGTAAGGTGGGGGTTAGCATGCATATACTCTGGCATGCATGTATATGTTTCATGTGTAAGCAAGTGTAGGTTTAACTAAATAAGTGCAGATATTAATGTATGAGCATCTCTAATTGTCTAACTAATCTTCAATTTTGTCTTCTTATTCATTTATTTCAAAGCTTTTATCCATCACCGAAATGGTTCTCGGTGACTATGACCTGTCTTTGACACCAGATCAGATTTATGGACTTTCTTGTCACCATAGCATCATGGATATGGGTATGAGTTATTAGTGGTTCTAACAATGATGTGTTTTTGACTGACTCAACTTTCTACCAACTCATCAGGGTCCTCTCCATTTACATTCTTCTGCTAAGAATAACTGCTGCGAATTTATAGTTATCTGGATGAATGCCCTTTAAGACTCATTAATCATAGTGAAATATTTGTCCAGCATATCTGTTTATTAATGTTCTTTTTCCTGATCTTGCTATTTCTGACTGGCATTGTTCAATTCAAATGTCCATCATGACCACTTTTGTTCTGTCCAATTTTAATTTGGTTTTTTCTCATAAAAAAGGATCTGATTGGCAAAAACTGGTTTCACTTTTGCAGAGATAAAATTAACAAGCACTAGTCAAACAAGCATTATTTCACCTGACATCACAGCATGGCCCAACAGAATCAAGCAATCATCCCTGTTGATCCAGGAAGCTTTCCTTTGAGGCGTAAACGGGGTCGCCCTCGAAAGCATGATGGTCCTGGATATGAACCACATAGGAGAAACAGGCAGTTTCAAGCTACCGCAACTCAAGCAATTCCAACACAGGTCCCATCTCATGCTAATCCAACTGCCAGTTCTAGTTGTGGGCCTTGCGGCCTCGTGGGTCAAAAGGTCTCTGGTATTCTGGAGGGGATTTTTGATGCTGGATATCTTCTCACAGTTCGAGTAGGTGAGACTGGACCTGTCTTCAAGGGTTTGGTGTTTGATCCATGCCTATCTGTTCCTCTTACCGTGGATAATGATATTGCACCACTTCTTCCAATGTCAAGAAGTGATGAAATCTTATATCCAGTGCACCATGCACCAACCAAGGAACCAGTTTCACCACCAATCCATCCTATATCGAAAATGGTTACAGCTGCAGTGCCTCTTCGGATAAGGGAACCTGCTACCCCTTTTCCACCTGTAAACCATGTGCATGAATCCTCCGGGCGGCCTCAAACAGCTCGAAGTGCAAAGGAAGCAGAGCAGAACGTTGCCAACCATCTCCTGCAGGATGTGCACCCTGCTTCGCAAACTGACTTGAAAAAAATACTTCTGGAGACAGCTCCAAGTACAGAGGAAGTAGCAGGGCATGGTGTGAGCCGTCCTCCTCAAGATATGCACCCTGCTTTGCAAACTGATGTTCAAATAATACGTTTTGAGACAGCTCCAAGTGCAAAGGAAGTAGCACAGAAAGATGCCATCCATCTTCCTCAGGATGTGCGTCCTGCTTTGCAAACCGACTTTAAAAACATACTTCTGGAGACGTTATCCAGAAAAGTGGCAAATGATGACCTGCTAAAATCTCAACCTGTTGCACCTCAACAATTTGTGCATGCACATACGCAAACAGGAGGTTCATCTGGCCCATCTTATGTTATGAGCAATGTTGTGCCAGCAGCCATTGGAGCTTCTTCAGGAGATAGAACTGAAACAATGGTTGAGGCAGCAAAAGGATGTGGAAATTCTAAACATATTGCAGGATCATCAGGTAACCTTAGCATGGCTGAAAAATCTGATGAGACTTTGACAGCTGACGAGTCAAGTGGTGGAAAGCTGAATTGTACTGGTCAGGCATCACAGTTGGAGAAGTCCTTGACAAACAATGAGGCAGCTGGTGATGCGGACATTAGTCGCCGGGCACTGATATGTGATGAGAGTTTGATGGCCAATGAGATGCTTGGCGGGAAGATGGATTCGGTAGGTGAGGCACCTGCAACTTAATATACAAGTATCTGGAAACAGACACCTGCCTGAAGAATTGCAAGACGAGAAGGACCAACAAAACTTCTTGGTTCCGTCTGCTCCTGAAGTGGTAGCATCGCAAGTTCAGACTGAGGAACGGAAGCTTCGGTCAAGAAACATCTGCCATATTGGCAATGACAGCTGACTGCCTCCTGGTGGTTCTGCGTAGGTTAGGCAATTAGTTCTATTTTCTTCCCCATCTTTTAGCTTTGGTTTGTTCACAAGGTTTTACAGGGCATATAGATGTTTTTAAGGTTGATGTGAACAGGAACTTGAAGAACGTCAGGTACTTACGGGATGTCAGATATATGGTTATGTACTTTATCTAGCTAACGTCACCCCTTTACTGTAGTTTCTCACCTTATGATGGACATTGTAACGGGGACCGAAAATCCAAAAGTAGGTTTACTTGAATGGTTTTGATCGACCATTCTGGATGGTTTATGGCTTTTACATGCTGCACATGGTATGACGAGAATTTTTAGGGTTTTCTAGAGGTTATTGGCATACTCAATCCTGTGGAATCTGCAGGTTAAGCTGGGCTCTAATATTCAGTCCTTTTAGCAAATTCTCGGTGGTGGTTCTCTTTGGCTAGCTGACATCAAAAACGGTGGCAGTGGCGGGACAAATGATCGGCAACTCATATTTCCTAAGGGAAATGAAACTAATTTTTTTCCGGTCCTTACTAGGAGTTTGGAAGTTCTCTAGCCTTATATTAGTCTTTAGAAGGACTTATTCAAAATAAGACCTTTAAAATGCTGGCACCGCACCCAAGGGAATTTGTTGAATTATGTTGTATGATGGTTGTTTTAATTCTACATCGTCGAGCAGCAATAGAGGTGGATGAAGATATCTAGGTGCATGCTTGCTTGATTTTGGGCAGGCTAAGTCAAGGAGCTTCAGCCTGTTTCAAAGTTCAATCAGCATTTGGGCCAGGCATGGGCTGACGGGAAACTATCATTGAAAAAATAATTCAATATGATTCTTGGTTTGGTTCATTGAAAAAGTAACTCAATATGATTCTTGCTTTGGTACATTCTCTCTCTCTCTCTCTCTCTCCAAATGGATGTGTTAGATCTCTCCTAGCCAGTTCTTGTGAAGTTAAAGCATAATGCACCGGTAAACTTGGTAAAAATATATACGATTGTTTTCACATGCAATATCTCTTTATGACTAACCGGTACTCTGATTTAATGAACTGATTGAATATATTGGTTTCAACTAAGGGCGCGGGGATTCTCTCTCTAATATCTTTTAGAGAACCAGATTCCAAGGAAGTGCTACTCTCTCTATCTAGCTTGCGCTCTGTCGGTCTCGTGCCCTTGTATAACTCTACTTTGTTCGCCCTCCGACATGTAGTCTTTCGTTTGCACCATCTCTTTCGCATGATCCAGAGTCCGGGGAGATCTCCCGACGCATCATGCGTTTGCCAATGAAATGTGTTTTTAGTCCATCACTGTTTTAACTTCATTTTTTCAAATTATCAATTGGCCGAACCTATTCACATATCAAATTCCTATTTTGCCCTCTGTAGTTTGAATTGGACCTTGATTTATTTTATTTAATATATATATTAAAAAATATATATTTTAACTTGGCTTTCTATCTCGTCAAGTACGATTAAAATCGAATACGAATTAGATACTAATATATTCATATCTATATTTATTTTATTTAATATATATATATATATATATAAAATATAAAAATTTATATTCATATTTATTTTAAATAGATATGAATATAAATTAAATACTAAAAATATAAATATAAATTAGATAATTAACTACAGAACTAGAAATATTGTAAAGTGGATAATAAATCAAGTTAATAGATTGTTGATAGGTTCATTTTTTTTTAAAAAAGCTCCTAAATGTTATATAAAATTAATAGAATTATAAATAAAATTAAATATTTGAATATGAATTGGATAGTTTTCTAATCATATTCATATTTATTTTGCTTTGAATATGGGTACAAATTTTAGTTGAATACTCTAATTTTTATTTATATTTAGATAAATTTAGATATGAAAATAAATTTAAACTAATATTATCCAATTCATTTTCATTCCTATCATCGAGACTTCAAAATTTTTGAAGATTAAATCTAATGGTGCATTGCATTATGATGGACCACTACGGAGAGGATGGTAGTCTTCTATGATTGATGTGGTCTGGTAGATGGAAGGAAGAGACATGGGCATTTTACAGGTCCAAGGGGTCTTGAGTAGAAGAATAAGGATGGATGGCTGATCTTTAAGAGTCACAGTACGGGAATTAGATTCTAGCGTCCTTTCCCAACAAAATGTATGGATTATATTGAAATTTACCTAATTTAGTCTATCTGATTGTGATTTTACACTAACATACATCAAAATTTATTTTTAATTAATTTAATTTAATCTAAACTTTAATTAAATATAAATTTTTAATAAAATAATAAAAATATATTTAATAATTATTATGATAAAACTAAATTTTACATAACCATTGTAGATAATATACGTCTTACTCATCCAAATCTTCTCTAGACACGTTATAAAAGGATAATTGACGCAAAACTCATCGATTGGAAACTAAATTATTGCATGGCATCGGAGTTCTGTTGCATCGTACTGAAATCTTCTTTATGTCTATATTTATATAAATTTGACCCGCCTGGCCAAATTTGATCAGCCACCCTGGCCAGTTTGATGGCATCGAAATTCTATTGCCTTATAAAATTTTAATATTATCGCATTAGAGCAATATACATTTGACTCGAAGACTGAAAAGCCTTTTTCGTACCTATATTCAATCTAGTTGAGGCCCATGTTATCATTTATTTTAAAAGATCTTAGTCATTATAAAATAAATAAATAATAAATAAAAAAATCGGGAAGAAGGGGGACGGCATCTCAAGGTCATCTCGCCGTCGTCCCCTTCCCTCCGATGAGGATGGTCGGACCTCTGGTCCGCATCCAACAGCCACCCACACCTAGCCGCCAGCGACCCGCCGGTCAAATACAAGAAGAAAATGGAAGAGGGACACTCAAGTATTCCCATCGTCGTGCCCTCCTCTCATTGGGATGGCCGGCCGGGTTGCCGGTGGCCCTTTAAGATGGAGCGACAGCAAGCCCGCTAAGCCGCCACAGGGTTCCCCGCTCTCCAGTGACCACCCACCATCAATTTACAAAAATGAAAAAGGAGGTAACCGGTGGTTCCTCTTCCCGATCGTCGGCATAAAGGGGCGGTGGGTCTTGGGGAGGGGACAGTAGTCCGTCATATGGGGCTTTCCAGTGGCCGCCGGTGAAGTTTTAGGGGGAGAGCGCTGGTTTTAGCTTCTCCTCCACCGATTCTCATGGAACCATCTCATCATCGGCATATTGGCGGTCAAGAGGCCGATATGGGCTGTTCTTGATGGATTTAGTTGGCTGGTGGCTCGTCAACGAAGATTATCAAGGTAAAGGCTCGCCAGTCATGGCGTTTCCACTGCCTCCACCGCTTGAATCGAGGACGAGAAAGAAGGGAAGAAACAGGTTTGGGTTTTGGTTTCAAATCAAAATCCGAAACCCGGTTGGTTCTTAAAGAAAGGAGCGGGTTTGGATTTACGGGTTTGGGTTTGGACCCATATATCTAGATCCATTAAGTACCAATTAGCCCATAATGAATTGACTAAACTAGGCTGGTTTAATTTGATTTAGAAGACTCATAATTTAGCCCTTGATAAAATAATTTATTACATAAAGATCCTTCAATAATTACATTTTGATCCCTATAATAAATTTTCATTACATAAAGATTATCAGATGATTATTTATTTTTATATTAAAATTTTATTTACATAAAATTTTTTTAATAATTATAATAAAATTTTTATCATATGATTTTATTGTACAAAAGTCTATAAATTTATACATTATATATTTTTTATATATTATTTAATTTATTTATATATAAATAAAGTATTATGAGTCTATTATTATATTTTTGATGATATATTCATATCATATTTTATATATAAAATTTATTAATATTATTTATAAAAAATTAAAATTTTTTTATTTGATTGATTACATGATTATCAAGAACATGTAAAATCAAAAAAATTTTATAATATACTACATATCCGATCTCTCTCACGATATCAACGAGTTATGGGATGAGTAGAGACATAGACAGGAAATCAACAAAGCCCAGAGTCCTTGATGTGCTAATCTTGGTGATTTATGGGTACCGTGAAATAACAGGATCTTTCGTTTAGAGGTCTAGAGCTGTCGTTAGACCATCTGGAGGATTCTTTTCCTCACGGGAGATTACAAGAAATGCAAAGGTTAATGGTAAGAGAATTCATCTTACTATTCTAACCCAGCAAGTCAATATCCTAACTCCCCATCTTTCGAGCCACCCTAGGATTTGTCACTCAAGAGAACTAAGCTATCAGTTCCCTCGATTTGAAATCAACACCCTCCGGAACCCAGAGTACATCCTTCTTAAAAGAGAGAAGCAACAACCTACCTCGGTTAATGCCCGCTTACTGACGAGCGGGAAACAGCGAGCGTTCAGGGCTCGAACGGACATTTAGTCTCATCAGAATGCCCTGTGTATTTTTACCATTTTTGTCATCGTTGTGCGAGCAAGCGGCTCCCTCGTCAAAGGCCGGTCTCACGATGGGAGAAGGGCTAAAAGTATCATTCTTCCGCCCTGTTGATGGGACGGTTACATGAAGCTCTCTGCTCATGACAACTCTTCCACACACCGCGGTGTTCCCAGACCCATTTGATTGTGACTTCGACTTGTAAACTCGCATATGCTTCTTTCCTCTCGCTTTCTCCCATCTATAGTCCTTACCACCGACACTCTTTCATACACACACACACACACACACACACACACACACACACACCATATATTAATATAGTATTGAAGAAAGTCTCTTTCTTCATTTTATTAAAAAAAAATCTATAATATATAATTTTAAATAAATATAATTAATTTAATAAAATTTTAATAGTATTATAATTATATCTAAATTTTAATAGTATTATAATTTTGATAAGCTTTTTCATGTTTGATATTTAGATGGATGAAATGACATAAATATATATTAGATCAAGTGATATTTTCATATCAAAAAATATAGTATTCGTTTATACTCGATATGCATGCCTTACTAGATTTACTAGTAATATGATATATCATTAAATGGATATAGCTACTAGCATGTTATGACACTTGCCCAAAGAAGAGATATAATAATGTACCTTATTGCTTATCAAAATTAAATATCAAAAAATTTATTTATTTTAGATAAAATTTAATTAGTCTTATTATTTGATAATAATATAAGCATATATTGTTTGTAGAATTAATTCCTACAATTATTGATAGTAGCATGATAAAATTTTTTATTTTTAATAAATTAAATTTCTTGGAATGAAAAGAAAAGAATAATGCTTACATTAGGGTGTACTTATCTTGATTTGATATTTCGAGTGGGTGAACCTTCACCACTTATTGATGAAAGTATATCAGAATAAAAGAGCTTTTTGAGAAATGTGAGCATTCCAATTACATCAGCACTACAAGAAATTCATGTATTAGCAATGGCAAAAAAGCCATCGCTAATAGTGCTTGTTGGGGATGAACTCCGCTCCCGTTGAAGTCCAGTCTCATGCTTAGCCTAATACGACTGATAATCATGGAAGAGCTTCGATTGAAAATTCTTTCTCCAGCAGTCGAACTCTGACCGAACTTCTTTAGCAGCCGAACTCCTCCAGCGACCGAACTCCTCCCGGACTTTCTCTAGCGGCCGAACTCCAGTCGAACTTCTTCAAGCACCTGGACTCCCTCCAACAGTCGAACCTCTCCCAGACTTCTTCTTCAGTCAGATTTTTACAAGAGCCAAACTTCTTCCGAATATCTCTTTCAGTCGGATTCCTACAGGAGCCAAACTCCTTCCAGACCTCTCCTTTAGTCAGATTCCTACAGGAGCCAAACTCCTTCCAAAATTCTCCTTCAGTCAAACTTTATCTGGATTCCTCCAGTGGATTACTTTCAGATTTCAAGTAGTATTTCTCCCAGATGATTCCCTTTAGCCGTATTTTCTTTAGGAGTTCGAACTTCTTTGGAATTGATATATATCAAAGTTTTTCACTAACTAATGCCTGCTTCCTCCGAACTTCGACTATTAAATCTCAACGAACAGACGATCCCACTATTGAATGGTCATGACTATCATTTATTAGGATGGTTACGACTGTTATTTATCAGTCTACTATAGGCGACCCCACTATCGGATGGTTACGATAGGCTCCATCTATAAAAAGAGACCCTCTGATATGTTTTCTCTAAGCTCTTTTCTCCTTCCTAAAAACTCTACTGAATTTTTGGCCGAGCACTCCATTTTTATTGGCCAGAAGAGCTGACTTGATCGTCGGAGGATCTTATCAGAGCCACCACCACCGACTCCGGATGGAACTTTATTTTGTAGGTCACTAACGGCGACCTCTTATTTTCCAACTCCAGCTTGATTCAACATCAACCAGATTCTGCACTAACAAGATTGGTATTAGAGGAAGGGCTCTCTATTCTTAAGGTACCCTTATTCTTAAAAGAGTGCTTAATCGATCCTATGGATCTTTTTCTTCAAAGTTTATTTTCATCCTCTCCCTCGATCCTAAGAAATGCCTCCAAAGAAGGCGACTACCCGAAGATCTATTGCTTCTGCCGTCAGATCCGAGCCAGACCCATCCATTCCTGCTCTAGCGTCAGTGCTTCAACCTCCTCCTCCACCGATGGTCATGATAGATTTTGAGCAGTTTAACCTATTGATGCAGTGGATTCAGGACATCACCGAGATGGTGCAGACCATGCGGCAGCCTTCGATGGTGATTTTGCCAGAAAATCCACCATCGATATGTCAGAAATTGGTTCCGAGGATGAGCACTTGGGCTAGCATACCCGTCGCCCCTGGAAAGAAAAAATAGAGAGCAGAAGATCTTTGTTCGAATCATGATTCTTCTCTAGAAGAGATCTTCCCCATTTATGGTTGGAAGCCTTCCAAGATCTATGATCGAGACGACGTTCTCGATCAGAAACTATGAAAGATGGACTGATGGATTGAAAAACTCTGCCACATCATCCTGACTCGTTGTGACAATGTCTGCACTGATCCCTTTTTCTCTCCTCAAATTATGTAAGAGTTCATTCCACCGAACTTCAAGCTCCCCTAATTTGAAAGCTACAATGGAATCTCTGATCCGATCGATCATCTGGAGGCTTTTCGAACCATGATACTGCTCTATGGTGCACCAGACGCCATCTTATGCCAAACTTTTCCATCTACCTTAAAGAAAGTAGCAAAAAACTAGTACTCGGTATTGAAGCCAGATATGATCTTCTTCTTTGATCAGATGAGCCATCAGTTTGTAGCTCACTTCGTCAGCAGTCGACGTCCACACCGAGGTTCGGATTCTCTAATGAATATTAAGCAGAAGAAGGAGGAATTGATCCAGGCTTATGTTATCCGATTTAATATTATTGCATTGAAGGTCTGAAACATGAACCAATCTATTGCAATGGCTGCACTCAAGGACGGCCTTTAGAAGAATGATTTATTATTCTCCCTAGAGAAGAAGTATCCCAGAAACTTTGCCGATCTGCTAGCTCAGGTTGAAGGATATGCCTGAGTAGAAGAAGCCTTCAGGTTGAAGGATCAAAAAGTCGTAAGAGAGCGGTGGATGGACGAGTCCAATAGATCCATCGCTGATAGAGGGCTGAATGAAGTTCGACCACACTCATGGACTCTTCCTGAACACAAGCGAGTCCGAACTCCTTCTCGAGCTCGTCATCAAAGAAGCTCAGATAGAAAGGCATGAAGAAGTTTTTTCCTCAAAAGGTTTCATAACTATACTTTCCTTAATGCTTCTAAAACTTAAGTTCTGATGAAAATTAAGAATCAACTATCAAGACCAGAAGAATTATGATCTCCCTGATGGGAATGGTGTACAGAGCGGAAGCATGGATTTCAAAGCAAAAATATGAAATAAAAAAAATCCAAATCCAAACCCAAGGACCACCTTATTAGCAATTAAATCATATAACATGTATTTATAATATAAAAGAAAGTATTAGAATATATCTTTTATCGCTAAACCCTAAATTATCCCTGATCGTCGGTAGCAGTCCGTCAGGGGTTCCACTAGGTGCCCACGTGTTCACCCTCCAACGTTGATCCACATAGAGACTTGATCAAGATACTAGCACCTCTGATTTATATAATTAGAGTTCTAATAATAAAAACTTTAATTAAAAAGGGCAAGACCTTCTTTAGCCTTTATGTTATCTTCCTTGCCTCTCTATATCTATCTTTCTTTTTCTTTGTCGTCTTAATTTTCCTTCCTAATCTCTTAGTCTTAAGATGACTACTTATTCTTATAATGATAAGGTCTATATAAGAGAAAGGAAGAAAGAAAATTGGATAAAAAGAAACTCTTGTAAGAAAGAAAGATAATATTCACTTCTTCCAGACTCTTGGTGTGCACCCTTATTTATAATGTACGTAGGGGTGCCATCTAAAATTCTCACGTCCTTCCCTCATCAATATCTCATGCCCCATCATCAAATCTCACATCCATCTAAATTTTGCGCCATTTAAAATTACATAGACTTAGTCCAAGAGGTGCCTTAAAATAGGACTCTTCGGACTAATTCTACGTAGTTTTTCTACGAAGAGTCACGATGCATAAATATATGGCACCATAATTCAAAGATTTGGATCAGATTAGATGGCTATCTAATGGCCCTTAAAGGGATGCCCATTCAGCAAGAAGGCATGGAGATATACTTTGAATAGTCAAAGTCCCAAGAGGCATCAGAAGGAGTGGGTGGCATGGAGTCCAAGGCGGCAAAGACTCTTAGGCCACAAAACATCCTGGGTGAAAAAATTAAAAGAAAAAAGAGTATTTCATCTGCAGAAGAACTCTTCTGTGCCCCATAACAGATGTCCACACCAATTCAAAAATATTTACGTGATAAAATCAATAAAAAAAGTCAAAGAAGGTAGGCGCCAACTAATTTCATGTGCAAAGTATTTCATCTGCAGAAGGACTCTTCTGTGCCCCATAACAGATGTCCACATCAATTTAAAAATATTTATGTGATAAAACCAATGAAAAAAGTCAAAGAAGGTAGGCGCCAATTAATTTCATGCGCCAAAAATCCATTACGCATGAAATACTTTCCATGCACAAGAGAGAGACTCTCTGGCGCATGGGATTCTGGTATGTGGCACCCAATCTGAAGCTCAATCAGTCTAGATTAATCCAATTCAAGACCAAATCCTATTTGGCTCAAATCGGACCTTAATTAGCCAAAATCGAAAGTCGATTCGAATCCAATTCGAATCTAGGTGCTAGGGTTTGCTACATATGCTAGCATGTTTATCTTGCAAACATAGTCTAATCCTATTAGACCCTTAATCAATTCTCTTTGTGTGTGACCCATTGGATTTTACATCTAACCAGCAGTGAGTCTGGGTGTGTTTTGACCTAATCTGGTTAGAACTCAACCAAACCGATTTAGGTCAAAACTAGCAAACCCAATTTGACAAATTTAGAATACTTTTTAATTTAATAATCAAATTAAAATTTTAATTTGATCAAACCCACAATATATGATTGACGTCTAGCAATGTATCATGACTATCCAAAAGATGTAAAATTTTGATAGAAATACCAAAAATATCCTTCAGTGAAAATTACCATGCAACTAGATCCTTCAATCTTCCTGCATCCTGAATATGACTCTGGGTATGAAAATATGTCAATCCCAATATCATATTCATTTTTCTTTCAATCTTATGATAATAATTTATTTAATAAAATATTAAAAATTATTTTTAATTTTTATTATGCTTTGATCAAAGTCTTTTTGAATCATTATTTGTTTGAAGCAGATAGGATGCTATTTTCTTTTACCAGGAGTGATCGATTCCATGTTAACCTACTCACAAACTTCATATATATATTCTACCATATCTAGATCATCCCGTACATAACTAAGTCATGAATGAGTATGAACCAAAATATGGATTTATATATATATATAAGATTCTATGGTAGTTTCAGATCAAAGGATTACATACACAAATTTCACTATGAGAACCATCTATTGACATATAGATAAGACTCCATTAGATATTCTCGATTTGGATCGATTCAGTGAACTCATTCTCTAATGAGCATCCACATTCTTGTATTAGTGTCATACACAAGTTATAATGAGATCAATAACCCTCTCAATCGAGCATATAAAGAATATGCTCGTCTTATCGAAAAAAAAATATTGATCCCTAACTCAATGTCCCATCAACTAGAAATATTTAAATTAAGGTTTTAAGATTTTAGATCTCACTGATATGATCTCATCATAATCCTAAAATCATAGCCCTAATTTATAGGGTTCATCATAATCTTAAATAAATAATAAGACACTGCATATGATGAAATAAATGTCTTTACATATTTTATTAAAATATGTCATTACATGAGTTTGGAAGACAAAAAACAAACAATCCAAAAATAAATTGGCTTGAGGGCATATTCCTTTCAATCTTCCATTTGTACTAAAGTCAATCGCCCTTATATTTTAATCGCATACAATCAAGGTGGTGATCAAATAGTTGCAGTGAATGGGTTTGCTATATTATTCTTTGTGTGAACTCATTCTATGACTACATCTTATCTTTCAATAATTTCATGAATGAGATGGAAGCATCTCAGAATGTGTTTGGATTTATGATGAGACCTTAGTTCCTTTGCTTGAGCAACAGCTCTAGTATTATCACAGTAAAATGGTACTGGATTCTTAATTTCAGAAATAACACCTAATTCAGTAATGAACTTCTTCATCTAGACAGCTTCCTTGGCGGCTTCACTTATAGCTATATATTCTACTTCAGTAATTGAGTCAGCTACAGTTGGTTGCTTAGTACTCTTCCAACTCACTGCTCCACCATTCAGAGTAAAAATATATCTTGAAATGGATTTGCTATCATCTGAATCTGATTGAAAACTGAAATCAGAATATGCTTCTAGTTTAAGATCAGAACCACCATATACAAGAAAAATATCTTTAGTCCTTACGTACTTAAGAATATTTTTCACAGCTTTTCAATGATCCTCTTCTGGATCAGCTTGAAATCTACTTGCAATGCCTAAAGCATAAGCAACATCAGGCCTTGTACATAATATGGCATACATTATTGATCCAACAGTCGAAGCATAAGGAATAGAACATATTCTATTTCTCTCTTCAGGTGTCTTTAGAGACATCTTTTTATAGAGATGTATGCCTTGACTCATGGGTAAATAACCTCTTTTACTCCCACCCATACTGAATTTTTTTAGTATTAAGTCAATGTACCTTGATTGGGATAAGCCTAGCATCCTCTTAGATCTATCTCTATAGATCTTTATTTCTAGTATATAGGATGCTTCTTCCAAATCTTTCATGAAAAACTTATTTGATAGCCATAATTTAACTATTTGTAATATTGGGATATCATTCTTAATGAGGAGTATATCATCTACATACAGAACCAAAAAGACTATGGTTCTCCCACTAGTTTTCTTGTACACACATGATTCATTCACATTCTTGATTAAACCAAACTCTTTTACTGTTTCATCAAAACGGAGCTCCAACTCCTTGATGCTTGCTTTAATCCATAAATGGATCTCTTAAGTTTGCATACCTGATTTGGTCTCTCATTTGACTCAAATCCTTATGGCTGTGACATATAGACCTCCTCCTCAAGAAAACCATTAAGGAAGGCAGTCTTTACATCCATTTGCTATATTTCATAATCGTGGTATGCTGCTATAGCAAGCGTAATCTGAATAGATTTGAGCATGACAATAGGTGAGAATATTTCATCATAATCAATCTCTTATTTTTGCCTAAAACCCTTAGCCACCAATCTGGCCTTATAGGTTTCAATTTGACCATCAGCTCCAATCTTTTTCTTAAAAATCCATTTGCATCCAATAGGGTTTATATCCTCTGGTGCATCCAATAGGGTTTATATCCTCTGGTTTGTTGGTGTGCATGGATTCCATTTCAGATTGCATGGCAGCCAGCCATTTGTAAGAGTCCTTACTTTTGACTACTTCCGTATAGGTCAGAGGTTCATCATTTTCAATTACTTGGGCTTCATTATTCTTA
Source organism: Cocos nucifera (assembly GCA_006176705.1). Classification (NCBI taxonomy): domain Eukaryota; kingdom Viridiplantae; phylum Streptophyta; class Magnoliopsida; order Arecales; family Arecaceae; genus Cocos; species Cocos nucifera. The sequence continues at coordinate 150,459 of QRFJ01006588.1, forward strand.
ATAATGAAACCATACCTCATAGGTGTATTTCGTACTCTTTTAGACCTACGGATAGGAGTTATGTATTCTGATTCTTTTATATGATTATATGGTTGAGAAATTTCTATTTATTTTTTTTGAACTTCACTAAGTTCAATATTTCTGCCACTGCTCTTTTCTAGGATAAATTCTTTTTTCATGAAAATGGCATGTCTACTTACCATTATCTTTTGTTCAGTAGGATGGTAGAATAAATATCCTATACCATTTCTAGGATATCCTATAAATAGACATCTGTTTGATCTAGCATCAAGTTTATATCCAAAATTTTTTTTGACATATGCTGGACAACCCCATATCTTAAGATACTTAAGATTAGGTTTCTTACTTCTCCATATGTCATATGGAGTACTAGATATAGATTTAGAAGGTACTTTATTCAAGATGTAAATTATAGTTTTCAGGGCATGACCCTAGAAGAAAATAGGTAAATTAGTGAAGCACATCATGGACCATATCATATCTAATAAGGTACGATTTTTTCTTTCGACTACATCATTTAATTGTGATGTATAAGGAGGTGTCCATTCAGAGAGAATTCCTTTAACTTTAAGATAGTCAAGAAACTCATTAGATAAGTATTCTCCTCCCTAATCAGATCGAAGAATTTTTATACATTATCTAGTTTATTTTTTGACCATACTTTGATACTCTTTAAATTTATCAAAGGCTTCTGATTTATGTTTCATAAGATACACATATCCAAACCTAAAAAAATCATCAGTGAATATAATAAAATAAGAGTATCCTCCTCTGGCTCAAGTTGTTATAGGACCACATACATTCGTATGTACAAGTCCTAATAACTCATTTGTCCTTTCTCTATGTCCACTAAATGGAATCTTGATCATTTTACCCATGAGGAATGATTCATAAGTTTCCAATGATTCATAATCAAAAGGATCAAAAAATTTTTCTTTGTATAACTTGTTAATCCTAGCCTCATTAATATGACCTAATTGATAATGCCAAAGTAAAGTATTATTTATGTCATCTCTCTTACGTTTTTCATTTTTATCAATATGAAATATATTGTCATCCAAACATAGTGTAGATTCTATTAGCCAAACCTATTTAGAGATGCCCATGAATACTATAAAAATTATACTAGATGTCAACAAATAGGTCGGATCACTAAGAAAGATATGATGCCTATGAATTCAATTTTAATTATTGAACTTTTTGATGTATGGGGGGGAATAGATTTCATAGGACCTTTTCCAAAATCATTGGAGAATGAATATATTCTGGTTGTAGTCGATTATGTATCCAAGTGGGTAGAAGCCATTCCTTGCAAGACTAATGGTAGTAGAATTGTTGTAAAATTTCTTAAAGAAAACATCCTCTCTTGATTTGGCACCCCTAGAGCTATTATCAATGATCATGGAACATACTTCTGCAACCAATCTTTTGCATCATTGATGAAAAAGTATAATATTACGCATAAGTTAGCCACACCCTATCATCCTCAAACAAGTGGGCAAGTTGAAGTTTCTAATTGCCAGATTAAGCTAATCTTAGAGAAGATAGTAAGCTCCAATAGAAAAGACTGATCTTTGAAACTAACAGATTCACTCTAGGCATATCGCATAGCTTTCAAGATCAACTTAGGAATGTCTCCATATAGACTTGTATTTGGTAAAGCATGTCACTTGCCAGTAGAACTAGAACATAAAGTGATGTGGGCTATTAAACAACTGAATATGGATTTGAATGTAGCTGGAGATCTGAGAAAATTATAAATCAATGAACTTGAGAAAATTAGGAATGAAGCCTATGAAAATTCAAAGATTTATAAAGAAAGAACTAAAACTTTTCACAATCAAGCAATTAATAAAAAATCTTTTATACTTAGACAAAAAGTTTTTTTATATAATTCTAGGCTACACTTATTTTCTGGTAAATTAAGATCTTGATGGACTGGACCGTATATAGTTAAGGAAGTTTTCTCACATGGGGCCATAAAAATTGAAAACTCAAGTAATGATGTTACTTTTAAAGTTAATGGACAACGATTAAAATCATTCTTGGAATTGCTAACTGAACCTAATAAAGAAGTCATGGTTCTTTACAAACTAATTTACTTGGATTAATTTTGGAATTGGTTTGGCTGAAGACGTTAAACTTAGCACTTACTGGAAGGCAACCCAGGTTTTTGCATTTAATATTTTCTTTTTGTTTTTAGTTTTCTTTTCTTTCAAGACTAAGTTGGAGGAAGAACTACAAACCCATGCTGAATGAAGAATAAATAAACCCATACCAAGACCAGAACCAAATTAAGCAAGGTAAACTCTTTCCTTGTTATTTTCTTATTACATTGAGGATAATGAAAATTAAGTTGGGGGAAAGGATAAATAAAATTTTTTAAGTCCTCAAGTATAGTATTAATTAGGCCTATGTACCTGATTTCATGCCAATTTGAAAATTTTTAGGTATTTTAATCGATGATTTATTAATGATTTAAAATTTTTTTGAAATACTAAGGACCTAATTATTAAGAAAACTTGATAAATGGTCAGGTCTAGAATAAAATAAATTTTTGAGTGATTCTAAAAACCTTCTTCTAGTCTATATTCAATAAAGAATCTACTTTATATGGATACGAGTAAAAAAAATATATTTTAAGAAAAAAATGTAAAAAAAAATTGAAAAAAAAAATAAAAGAGAAATAAAAAGTAAGTTCTAAACATTGGTCTCCCACCGAGTAACCGAATCCCATTGCCTATAAGTAAGTAATGTTATTCACATCAAAAAGTGGGCAATGTGAAGAAGCTTGCTATACAGTTAGTTTTAACCTATTGCCTATTTGACTTAAGTTAGTAAGCCCGAGGGGTGTTCTACACCTAGTGCCCTAAAGCCAACTAGTTTGAAAGTTATTGGTCCAAAGCTCTTTACAAGGATCAGATAGAAAGCTTAAGGGGTTAAAACATTGCACTAGCTCCTGTCAAAAAAAAAAAAGCTCTAGTCCATACTAAAGAAAGAGGATTTAAAGAATAAAGATGGAGAATTGATCAAAGAAAAGCTCTTAAATTTTATGTTCTTCACTTAACCACTATATTGGGATAGAATAAATAATCCGATGATGTATTTCTTAAATCTCTAACCAAGTGTCAACTAACTCTAGGATGACCTGAAGAAATTTTCATATTCTATCGAGTCGGTACGTACTTTTAATTTTTCTTCTCTTTACTCAAGGATGAGTAAAACTCAAGTTGGGGGGCATGATAATTATTATAAAATACTAAATAAAAGCATTAAAATAATATCATATTTAATATTTATTTAAAAAAATTGATACTTTTATTTATGTTTTGTAGCAAAGAATCCATCAATATGAAGAGCTCGATTTATGGGTTCTAATGAAATAAATTTTACTCAAATCGGAGCTAAAATAAAAAAAGTTATGAAGCCCAGAATCTTAAAAGAAAAGAAAAATAAAAAAATAAGACTGGTACATGGTGGATCGATCGATCGGTCCATGGAAGAAGTGTGGACCACCCAACTCATCATGCTTGGTGAATCAAAGTGCGCCACATGGCGAACCTAGACTGTTAAGAGGTCTATGGTAATTATATCATGGAATATAGGGGCATTTTGGTAATTTGCACCAGCACAGCGGTTTTTGATTGGCTATGGTCTTTATCGCGCCCAGTCCATGGTGGTCTATGGCTATAGTATTGCATGATTGGATGGCTATCGTTGATGTCGATCGAGATCCAATGGCTGGCGATCGTTCTAACTTGATTTAGGCCTCCTTAAGCGTGATCTGAAAGGAATATGCCCTCAAGCCAATTTATTTTTTGGGCTGTTTGTTTTCCAAACTCATGTAATGACATATTTTAATAAAATATATAAAGGCATTTATTTCATCATATGCAGTATCTTATTATTTATTTAAGATTATGATGAACCCTATAAATTAGGGCTATGGTTTTAGGATTATGATGAGATCATATCAGTGAGATCTAAAATCTTAAAATCCTAATTTAAATATTTCTAGTCGATGGGACATTGAGTTAGGGATCAATATTTTTTCGGTAAGACTAGCATATTCTTTGTATGCTCGATTATTGATCTCATTATAACTTGTGTATGACACTAATACAAAAATATGGGTGCTCATTAGAGAATGAGTTCACTGAATCGATCCAAATCGAGAATATCTAATGGAGTTTTATCTACATGTCAATAGATGGTTCTCATAGTAGAATTTGTGCATGTAGTCCTTTGACCTGAAACTACCATAGAATCTTATATATATATAAATCCATATTTTGGTTCATACTCATTCACGACTTAGTTATGTACGGGATGATCTGGATATGGTAGAATATATATATGAAGTTTGTGAGTAGGTTAACATGGAATCGATCACTCTTGGTAAGAGGAAATAGCATCCTACCGGCTTCAAACAAATAATGATTCAGGAAGACTTTGATCAAAGCATGATGAAAATTAGAAATGATTTTCAATGTTTCATTAAATGAATCATTATCATAAGATTGAAAGAGAAATGAATATGATATTGGGATTGACATATTTCCATACCCAGAGTCATATTCAGGATGCAGGAAGATCGAAGGATCTAGTTGTATGATAATTTTCATTGAAGGATATTTTTGATATTTCCATCAAAATTTCATATCTTTTGGATAGTTATGATACATTGCTAGACGTTAATCATGTCTTGTGGGTTTGATCAAATTAAAATTTTAATTTGATTATTAAATTAGAAAGCATTCTAAATTAAGTCACATTGGGTTGTCTAGTTTTGACCTAAATCGGTTTGGTTGAGTTCTAACCAGATTAGGTCAAATCACACCCAGACTCACTGCTGGTTAGATGTGAAACCCAATGGGTCATACACAAAGAGAATTGATTAAGGATGTAATTAGATTAGACCATGTTTGCAAGATAAACATGCTAGCATATGTAGCAAACCCTAGCACCTAAATTCGAATTGGATTCGAATCGGCTTCCGATTTAGGCTACTTAAGGTCCGATTTGAGCCAAATAGGATTTGGTCTTGAATTGGATTAATCTAGACTGATTGGGCTTCAGATTGGATACCACGTACTAGAATCCCACATGCCAAAGAGTCTCTCTCTTGTGCATGGGAAGTATTTCATGCGCAAAGGATTTTTGGTGCATGAAATTAGTTGGCGCCTACCTTCTTTGACTTTTTCTATTTGTTTTATCGTATAAATATTTTTTGAAATGGCATGGACATCTGTTATGGGGTACAGAAGTGTCCTTCTGTAGATGAAATACTCCTTTTTCTTTTAATTTTTTTGCCCAGGATGTTTTGTCGCCCAAGAGTCTTTGCCGCCTTGGACTCCATGCCGCCCACTCCTTCTTGATGCCTCTTGGGACTTTGACTATTCAAAGTATATCTCCATGCCTTCTTGCTGAATGGGCATCCCATTAAGGTGCATTAGATGGCCATCTAATCTGATCCAAACCTTTGAATTATGGTGCCATATATTTATGCATCGCGACTCTTCGTAGAAAAACTACGTAGAATTAGTCCGAAGAGTCCTTCTATTTTAAGGCACCTCTTGGACTAAGTCTATGTAATTTTAAATGATGCAAAATTTAGATGGGTGTAAGATTTGATGATGGGGCATGAGATATTGATGTGGGAAGGGTGTGAGAATTTTAGATGGCACCCCTACGTACATTATAAATAAGGGTGCACACCAAGAGTCCGGGAGAAGTGAACATTATCTTTCTTTCTTACAAGAGTTTCTTTTTGTCCAATTTTCTTTCTTTTCTTCTCTTATCTAGACCTTGTCATTATAAGGACAAGTAGTCATCTTAAGACTAAGAGATTAGAAAGAAAAATTAAGAAGATAAAGAAAAAGAAAGATAGATATAGAGAGGCAAGAAAGGTAACATAAAGGCTAAAGAAGGTCTTGCCCTTTTAATTAAAGTTCTTATTATTAGAACCCTAATTATATAAATCAGAGGTGCTGGTGTCTTGATCAAGTCTCTGTGTAGATCAACGTTGGAGGGTGAACACATGGGCACCTGGTGGAACCCCTGACGGACTGCTACTGATGATCAGGGATAATTTAGGGTTTAGCGATAAGAGGTATGTTCTAATACTTTCTTTTATATTATAAATGCATGTTATATAATTTAATTGCTAATAAAGTGGTCCTTGGGTTTGGATTTGGTTTTTTTTTTGATTTCATATTTTTGCTTTGAAATCCATGCTTCCGTCCTGTACACCATTCCCATCAGTGGTATCAAAGCAAGCCTTATTAGGTTAAATCATATAATGCTTTGCTTATAGTATAATGGCATAAATGAAAAATATGATATAATATTTTTTAGCTTGTTTTTATTTATATGATGAGATCATATTCTTTTTCTTATCATAATAAGATTATGTTGTATATATTCTTCTATAAAGGTTGCCCTGATATAGTGAAAAAGTATTCACCATATAATGATGGTTGTCTTGGAATAATTATACATGTTAAAAGATATATATAAATTTTATCATAATTAATGCTATTATGCATTTAGTTTATTTTAAATCAATATGTATCTTGACCATTTAAATCTCTCTATAAAAAAAAATTATATTAAGTTGTAGTGTAATTAATCTATAGCTGAATCAGTCAGGATGTCTAATTGATCAATCGGTGTCTAGAAAAAATAGTTCTTGATTGGTAAAAAGAACATGGTTTTTTAATTGGTTCCATTGTCTGACCTGACCAATTTATTGGTGTCTAAGGAAAGGAATGGAGGGACTCCCATTTCTCTCCTATTTACCTGACTGATTCGATTAATTTAATTCTAGATTGAAATACTTAATATTATATTTACTACATTAAGGCCTTCCTTCATACTAGTTTCTTATTATGTCTAGAACCATATTAGTTCTGTTGTGTAACCACAAGATCTATCATGGAGAAAGATGTAATATTAATCTAGTGCATTGAGATGCTTATAGCATTTTGAATATACTACTTTGTTGTGTAACCACAAAAGTAGTTATATTTCATTTTTGACTGTATAGAAATGAAGGGTTCTACTTAAACTAAAATATTAAAGTTTGTTGTGTTAACACAAGGCTACTAATATTTTAGAGGCAAAAGTTTTTGAGAGTTGCATAAAATGCAATTGGAAAGAGTTTCCTACCTTTGAACTTATAACAGGTTGTTGTGCAACCACAAGACTTTTTATAAGGAATTAGGATTTTATTCTCACTAAGAAAATCAATAAGAGGGTTATGATTTTTTAGCGGAAGACATAATTAAATTAAAGTCCTAATTTAATTATGTTTGTTATCATGAATTGTTTGCTTATATATTGTTCTTTATTATGTAGATTAAATGGCTTTTTCACTTTCATTACGTTTAATTTTGGATTCAAATAAATTGACTGGTCAAAATTATGTTGACTAATTGAGAAACCATAAAATAGTACTCAATCAAAAAAAACTCTTCTATATTCTTGACACCCCTGATCCTAAGCCATTAGGAAATGATGCCACAGATGAAGATAAGTCCACATACAAGATGTGGCAAAATGATTCCCTTACTGTCAAGTGCATCATACTTGCCTCTATGAATAATGAATTATAGAGGCAGCATGATGGCATGGACACTCAATCCATATTGCTCAATCTAAAAGAGCTTTATGGAGAGCATAGTAGGACTGCTAGATATGAGATATCTAAGCAATTATTTTGTGCAAGAATGACAGAAGGAACATCTATACAAAATCATGTTTTGATGGTAATTGACCTAATCACTCGATTAAGTCAATTAGATTTTGTTATGGATGGAAAGTTAAGTCAGGATTTGATCCTACAATCACTCTCAAAATTATTTTCTTAGTTTGTCGTGAACTATCATATGAACAAACTGAATTCTTCCTTACCTAAGCTGTTAAATATGCTTAAGATAGCAGAAAGCCATATCAAGAAAGATAAGGCTCCTCTTTTTCTTATGGATGGAATCTCCAAGAAGAAGGCAGGCAAAAAGGGTTCAAAGAGAAGGTTGAACCCTAAAAGTGGTATAAATAAGAAGAAAAAGGGAAAGAAGGTCTCCGGATAGATGACCTATTTTTACTGCGGTAAAGCTGATCATTGGAAGAGGAATTGTAAGGCTTACCTTGCAACCGTGAAGTTTGGTGCAAATAATGCACCAAAAGGTATGTATGAGATACATACTATATTGTCATTAAATTCTTCCATATCAAATTCTTGGGTATTAGATATTGGCTGTGGTTTTCATATCTGCAAATCTTTGCAGGGGCTGCAGAAAATTAAGAGTTTGAAGAAAGGTGACTTCAAGCTCTATGGCACTGGAGGAGAGTCTATCCAAGCAGAAGCTGTAGGGACAAATATATTAAAGTTATCTTATGGGAAGATCTTAGAGCTTACAAATTATTATTATATGCCTAAGATCATTAGAAATATTATATCTATACCCTTATTATTAGAACAAGGTTATAGTCTTAATATAATGAGCGAAGGTTGCTCAATCAAATATTCTAATGAAAATATTTGTTTTGACATATTTAGCAATGGTTTGTTGACTCTATGTTTGGATGACAATATATTTCATATTGATAAAAATGAAAAATGTAAGAGAGATGACATAAATAATACTTTACTTTGGCATTGTCGATTAGATCATATTAGTGAGGCTAGGATTAACAAGTTATACAAAGAAAAGTTCTTTGATCCTTTTGATTATGAATCATTGGGAACTTGTGAATCATGCCTCATGGGTAAAATGACCAAGATTCCATTTAGTGGACATAGAGAAAGGACAAATGAGTTATTAGGACTTGTACATATGGATGTATGTGGTCCTATGACAACTCAAGCCAGAGGAGGATACTCTTATTTTATTATATTCACTGATGATTTATCTAGGTTTGGATATATGTATCTTATGAAACACAAATCAGAAGCCTTTGATAAATTTAAAGAGTATCAAAGTATGGTCGAAAAATAAATTGGACAGTGTATAAAATTCCTTCGATCTGATCGGAGAGGAGAATACTTATCTAGTGAGTTTTTTGACTATCTTAAAGTTAAAGAGATTCTCTCTGAATGGACACCTCCTTATACACCGTAATTAAATGGTGTAGCCGAAAGAAAAAAATCATACCTTATTAGATATGGTATGGTCCATGATGTGCTTCACTGATTTACCTATTTTCTTCTGGGGTCATGCCCTGGAGACTGCAATTTACATCTTGAATAGAGTACCTTCTAAATCTATATCTAGTACTCCATATGACATATGGAGAAGTAAGAAATCTAATCTTAAGTATCTTAAGATATGGGGTTGTCCAGCATATGTCAAAAAAAATTTTGGACATAAACTTGATGCTAGATCAGACAGATGTCTATTTATAGGATATCCTAGAAATAGTATAGGATATTTATTCTACCATCCTACTGAACAAAAGGTATTTGTAAGTAGGCATGCCATTTTCATGGAAAAAAAATTTATCCTAGAAAAGGGCAGTGGCAGAAATATTGAACTTAGTAAAGTTTAACAAAAATAAATAAAAATTTCTCAACAATATAATCGTATAAAAGAACTAGAACACATAACTCCTATCCATATATCTAAAAGAGTACAAAATACACCTATGAGGTATGGTTTCATTATTGAGAACAATGAAGCCCAAGTCATTGAAAATGACGAACCTCTGACCTATACGGAAGCAGTCAAAAGTAAGGACTCTTACAAATGGCTGGCTGCCATGCAATCCGAAATGGAATCCATGCACACCAACAAAGTATGGACTTTGGTGGATGCACCAGAGGATATAAATCCCTATTGGATGCAAATGGATTTTTAAGAAAAAGATTGGAGCTGATGGTCAAATTGAAACCTATAAGGCCAGATTGGTGGCTAAGGGTTTTAGGCAAAAATAGGGGATTGATTATGATGAAACATTTTCACCTGTTGCCATGCTCAAATCTATTCGGATTATGCTTGCTATAGCAGCATACCACGACTATGAAATATGGCAAATGGATGTAAAGACTGCCTTCCTTAATGGTTTCCTTGAGGAGGAGGTCTATATGTCACAGCTAGAGGGATTTGAGTCAAATGAGAGACCAAATCAGGTATGCAAGCTTAAGAGATCCATTTATGGATTAAAGCAAGCATCAAGGAGTTGGAACATCCATTTTGATGAAACAGTAAAAGAGTTTGGTTTTATCAAGAATGTGGATGAACCATGTGTGTACAAGAAAACTAGTGGGAGAACCATAGTCTTCTTGGTTCTATATGTAGATGACATACTCCTCATTGGGAATGATATCCCAATGTTACAATCAGTCAAATTATGGCTATCAAATAAGTTTTCCATGAAAGATTTGGGAGAAGCATCCTATATACTAGGAATAAAGATCTATAGAGATAGATCTAAGAGGATGCTAGGCTTGTCCCAATCAAGGTACATTGACTTAATACTGAAAAGATTCAGTATGGATGGGAGTAAAAGAGGTTATTTACCCATGAGTCAAGGCATACATCTCTCTAAAAAGATGTCTCCAAAGACACCTAAAGAGAGAAATAGAATGTGTTCTATTCCTTATGCTTCGACTGTTGGATCAATAATATATGCCATGTTATGTACAAGGCCTGATGTTGCTTATGCTTTAGGCATTGCAAGTAGATTTCAAGCTAATCCAGGAGAGGATCATTGAAAAGCTGTGAAAAATATTCTTAAGTATTTAAGAAGGACTAAAGATATTTTTCTTGTATATGGTAGTTCTGATCTTAAACTAGAAGCATATTCTGATTCCAATTTTCAATCAGACCCAGATGATAGCAAATCTATTTTAAGGTATGTCTTTACTCTGAATGGTGGAGCAGTGAGTTGGAAGAATACTGAGCAACCAACTGTAGCTGACTCAACCACTGAAGCAGAATACATAGCTGTAAGTGAAGCCGCCAAGAAAACTATCTGGATGAAGAAGTTCATTACTGAATTAGGTGTTATTCCTGAAATTAAGAATTCAGTACCACTTTACTGTGAAAATACTGGAGCTGTTGCTCAAGCAAAGGAACCAAGGTCTCATCATAAATTCAAACATATTCAGAGATGCTTCCATCTTGTTCATGAAATTATTGAAAGACAAGATGTAGTCATAGAACGAGTTGACACAAAGAACAACATAGCAGATCCATTCACTAAGGCTTTACCACTGCAACTGTTCCTGCTTCCTTTCATGACACAAATTCGCACCCTATTTTTCCTTTTTACTCCTGCTTTGATCCCACACTCTTCCACCTGCACTCCATTCTTAGCATTTAGCACGCCGGTCGCTGCTATTAATCCTCTTACCCGGCTGCTCGACATTCCCTGTTCCCTGCCTCCCACCTTCTACTATCTACTTCTCACACTCTCCCGCATTCCTCCCGTCCATCCCTACACGTCCTGCCTGCGTATGCCCCACACATCTGGCTTTCTCTCATCGTCATCACGTCTTCTAAATGGTCGTATTCCAGATCCCCGGATTACATCGCCTCCAAATTAAAATCCCCTCTGCGCCCCATCTCTTGCTCTAGATAGCTCACGCCTTCCTTAGCATCTTCTCAACTTTCGCTCGATTCCGTGACCTCATTCTCATCCTGCGCACCCCTTCTTGTATCGTGTCACTACCCACGATTATCCTGCGCATCCATCACACCCTCTCCGCTCGAAGCCTCCCGCCCTGTGCTCGTCTTCCCAACCACTCTTTGCTTCCTCCCTTCCCTCTCCCCCTCGCACTCAGGCCTCTTTCCCTTGGGTTTCCCGGCTTTTCGGTCTCACCTGACTCTGCTCTCCTCCTACCTGCCTCCACATCTAGCCCTCCTTTCCGGCATTCCTCACTCCTCTTCACTACCTACATCCGCTCCTGGATATCAATGCCCTCCATGCCTTTCCCTCTTTCTTACCCTCACACGTCCTTCCATGCGTCTTCGAACCCACTCGCCCACAACCATCAATTGGCTTGCGGGCATCTTCCTTATCCCTCTCCCCCATTGCCCCTCCCAGCCCTTGCCCTTCTATTTTACCTCCCCTCACCCTTCCGGTGGCGATACCACCCACGTCCGGCCCCTCCTCATTTTCCCGGTCCCAAGGTTCGTACACGCTCTGCTCCGATCCCAGAGACATCTATTTCACAACATTTTTCTCTAGATCCCCAACAGATCTTGATATACTTTTAGATCTGATTCTTTTATTTTAAAATAAATAAAATAAAATAAAGATAAATTAAATCAATTAATTTACCTGATTTGGGCTAATCCCTATTAACCCTGTAGATGATACCTGATGCAGGGAAGTTCTGGTATCTAGCACATGCAAGCGCCTGGCCTCCTAACCGGTATCCCACTTGTTGGATCCTGGAGATCCTCTTCTACTCTTAGCAACGATCTCCAAAAATATAGATCTGGATCTAATCTGGAGGATCTTCAAACTCCTTTGAAGATCACCGCCAGTCGTACCTTTGCAGCAAGTGCAGCCTTCTTCTTTGAATTCCCCTTTCTTTTGATCTGGAATGCACCAACCAAAAATTTCAAAACTCTTTTGGACGTGGAGAGGAGAAGGAGGAGAAGTTTAGGCAATGGAGGAAGAGGGGGGAGGCGGCCTTGGGGCATGGGAAATCTCTATTCAATTGCATTAGAACTGAGTTGGGCGCAGGGTCTCTTTTATAGACTAAGCGTGAATCCAACTCCTCTTATTTCACCAATCACAACCCTTTGTGAAATCAGATCTAAAATTTGATTGGTTGAAATTAGAGTCCCCTGGATTCCTCCTTAAAGGGCGCTAAGACCAGTCAAACTGGATTCTTAGTAGACTCTGATTGGAATCCAAAAGGGAGGTGGAGTCCTTGTCCAACAAGGACTCCAAGGCGCCTCCAAATTGGGCGCACGCCTAGGGTGGCATGCACCCTCCTCCTTGCCAGGTTCTGGCAGGGGGACAGGCCCCACCAATTCTCGCATAGGTGCGTGACACGTGGACAAAAGTCAAGTGTCTATGGTCAACATTTGACCAGTCAAAGGTCAACTTTTGACCAAAGTCAAAGGACCAAAAAAATGGTAGGTGACCAAAAATTTGGTAGGTCATAGTCTTATAAAAATAAGACAACCTTCTCTAACTTGGACAACCTTCAGTTAGACCATATGAAGGCCTCTGATTGAGCATAAACTTCTTTGGCTCAGTCAGGACAACTTATTTGTGATAGCAAAAGAAGAACGTTAGGTTCAATCGAGTGCTAGCATGATTTTCTTGAACCTAATTGAATCTCATTCAGATCAATTGAACTAGATTAGTTCAATTGATGATCACCAGATTCAAACCCTTGTTTGTGTGACCCAATTAGGTTCAGTTCTGTATGGTAATGGGATATGTCATGATCTCTATAATAGACATCATCGAAACTCCTTTCGATGGATCAGAACTCTTCTGATTCGAACAGCTAGAATGATCGATCATCTAAATCAATCTAATTGCTCCCAAATCCATCAGTGACCCTAGCAGATATATGGTGGTAACCCATTCAGAGCTAAATGCGAACCTTCTTGGTGCAGCTACCTATGTGATTAAGTTCTTCTATCTTGAGCCCCGATCAGATTAGGGTTAAGGTAAACTCGTCAAACCCTAGTCTCTGTCATATGATATAATCATTCGATTCGAGTCTAATGTGAAAACCTAAATAGAAACTCTTTCTATTATTTCACTCTACATGGCCATGGGCTTCAGGACTTGATTCTCATGATTATCATAGGGCTGCTCCTCTACCACCGAGGTAGATAGATCCAATCTTGATGCAATCCAGTTCCTACAATGAACATGCTATAGCCAACATACACCTCAGGGTTCCATATGGCTAGGAGACCGAGTAATGGTGTAAGTCAAACTATAACACCCTCAAGATGAACTGCCGATGCATCTCAGGTCAAAGAACCAGACACACTACTGCAAGCATCGAGTCAGTCATTGAACGAGAAAGGTAGACTTCCTAATGACTACTCAAGGTGGTCACGCTCAGTGCCCTCGTTCCTCTAACGAGTACCTGTACTTTTGCTCTGGTGTCTCCACACCGTAGACTCAAGACCATCATCTAAAGAGAAAGCGATCGTACACCAATCTTTTGGATCAATCACCATCCTCTGATGATCCTAATGTCGGGAGCTATTTATGAGTAATAATGATTATTCATGTCTTAAATTTTCAACTCTTGAAAATATGAATTATCATTACCAATTAACTCAAAGGATGTATCACAAGACACTAAATACATAGGTGTGATAGAAAATAACCCATTTTATTGATTATAGTCAAAATTATAATTTTACCCCTAGAAGTGTATTACAAGTGTCAGCCAATTTTGGCTTCCCAGGGCACATATATCTAAC